>JAODUO010000525.1:600000-717277 GCA_025642075.2 Ridgeia piscesae
ACCATAGCAATACTGACGTAACTTGTAGACTAGGTTTGCCGTCCAGCGACCAATACGTGGTCAAGCTACGTCATAAGTAGTGGTTGTGACAAACGAACACCAAGTGAAGTCACAAATATCTACATCGTAAGTAGCGTATTATATGACACAAAACAACGGCAAACAACTACGTCATACCCAGTGCGTGTGACAACTGACAACAGTGAAGTAAAGTCACGAACAATCTTCTTTTTCAAACACAATATTCTTTTGGTAGACATCTGCGAAATTCTCCATAATTTGAAACTGCAACAATCGAATGGTGATGATCTATCTGAGTAATCCCCACCGGTGTGCATCGAGGGGCACATGGGACAAACACATACTGCCCCATAAATAGTGTTCGCGGGTCCCAGTCGTGTTGGCAGTAGTGGCTGGTCAGGTCCGACGTGAGCCGACGACATCCATCAAGCGACGTTGCACACCTGATGACATCGCGAGCCCACGACAACAAGTCAAGTGTCATCGCGTGACGTCACCATTCAAATTGACTGGGTTAGCCTCAGACGCCCGGTTCAACAGCCACCCCAGCCGCCGTGGTGTCCACCCCAACCCCCGTGATGTCCACCCCATCCTCGCCCACCCCCACAGCCTCCCCCGCGTCCGCCGCAACAGCCGTGTCCGCCTGGCCCGCCACAGCCGTTCCCGCCGTAATATGGGCCCTGGTACGGACCTTGGTACGGACCTGGTCCGCCGTATCCTGCGCCCCCCTGAGGTCCAGGTCCCATGCCTTGCCCTTGCCAATACGGAGACGCTCCTGGGGCGTTATCTGAACAGTCAAAAACACGGTCCAATAAGATAAATGCAAATGCATTCGTCTATGCGAATATTGTATAATCTCTGCCCCAGTATCGAACTGACAAGTTTTTCCAATATCTCTGTATAATTTGTACGTCAACGTTTTCTTAGTAGAAATTGTTTTTTATTTAACAGAAATGACGCTAACATGATATATAACATTCTACTCGGCCTACGAGCGCTGACAGTGTCGTCGTGTAGTCTATATATATAGTACAATGTCTACGACTGGAAACATAGGGGCCTACTACTATCTGGCTACAGAGAGTGGTGGATACTTGTTTATGATTAGTCTTCGTGCATTAAGTGCAGCGTGGCTGGATGCTTCCCAGAGACGCCGAGACTGTGCTAACAGTTCGATTGAACCAGAAAATAAAATGTAAATCGCCTCGAGCAAGGATTGAATACTGCATCTTGTAAACACTTATTTTTCTTACTAAGGGCTTATTGCTTCAGCGTCAATCATTTATGCAAGAATATAATGTGCATTATTCAAATTTGCCACGTAGTCATGAAGCTACCTTTGCATACTTAATATGCGAATTCCAAGTTATGCGACACATAGGAAGATGTAGGCTGACTTAATACAGAAATAAGTAATTAACGACTCTCACGAGCTATTGCATCTTCCTTCTTACAAACACAGAGTAAAACCACCGAGGTAAGACATAATAAACGTCGATGTTAATACATATTTATTACTATAAGCAGTAACGACAATGAAGATGCTACTTTTAAGCGCTGGCAATTTACTCTGCAGTGTAGGTCAAACATACACTATTTGCATCTTACAAATATATCACGAAATAAGTTTAGCACGACCGGGTGACACTGTGATTCTGCACCTGACAGTGGTAAGATATCATAACACAACAAGACATACCACGACAACTTACCTGGCATCTGCGTCTGTTGACCGGTGCCCTGTTGAGGTCCTGTCGTCTTATCGGTCGTACTCATGGCTGCAGCTAGGTTGCGATTCTTCAAATACACGTCAATGACTGTTTCCGACCTCGAAGCGCCGAAGCTGTATTATACGGAGCGAATTTAATGTCCGCAGTGTCTGTAGACTGACGTTACCTACGTTGAACCAACGCTTTCTATTTCACGCCCATTCTACGCCAACCGCGCATAATCTATTAATAGCAACCGCCGCTCATTCGCTGATGCTATTGACGGTCGGCCGCCACGGTTTAGGGGTGAACTCAAAGTTTACCATGAACGCAGACGTAGGCTATGACAATAATAACGTCATAACAAGAATATTGGAATCGATTAATGGTGATCACACCATTTATATAGACACGAGAGCGTTCACACATTTCGACAATTGAAAAAAATACCGTGAAATCGTCAAAATTGTGATTTATCGGCGTATAAGCGATATCCGCGTCACGCTACCACTTTGGAGATTCTCCCCCGCCGGTGCGGCACGCGCTCCGGATAAACAGCGTGGCGTTGGAGACACGCGGTCGACGTTTGCCGTACGTCAGACGTAGGGACGGCGGGAAGGAACTATAAAGTCACGAACCTTTGCGTTGAACACTAAACGACATCTACGTGAGACAGGTACGTCAACGGGTCAATTTCGATCGATCGTAACGGCAGAAAAATCGCAACTATGAACAGTGACGGCAACAGACCTTCATCCGCACCGCCAGGTATGTACGGGCGACGTTACATATTATAACGGGTACTGTATTAGTATAGACTTATACTTAGTGTCAAGTATTCAGCATTAATGTCAGCTATAACAGGGAATCCAAAAGTGTATTTTCTGTAGCCATTGTTTGGCATGCGTACTTAATATCTTATATGTTCTACAGACATAACTTCCTATAAAATAAATAATATGGATAATAGTGACTGAAATTATCATAATTCATATCACATTCACACTGCGATGTTAATGTTATGGCGGGTACCCGCTACGCAACATTTCACTTTGTGGACAAGCAGGGCTGTAGAGCAGGTGAGGGGGCACCAAAACATTTCATGCTTGACTTAGATGCTCGTGAATGAATCCAATGCTTAGGGTAATACATAAATGTGCGTTTAACTGTCATAAAATTCCAATTTCTATGCATTCTAAATATTTTATGTGGCGGCAGTAATTAAGTAGTCCTTATTCCTATTTCAAATGGCATAATATTGATCATAACCACATAGTATTAGTGTTACCTTATGTTGACGACTTTACGTTATTCAGTGATCGCTCAAATTGACGACGTGGATTTAGTGGAACGCGCTGATCACGTAAAACACGACTAACGGGACACATAAAGTATGTGGCGCCCTCTGTCGGATAATTGTGGCCATAATTGTGAATCATTTCAACAGGACAAAACATATTTTTGGGACACGTTTACAACATTATATACGCGCATTTTAATACCGCCAATAGCACAATTGAGACCGTGACGCTAAAATCTTTTTTCAGCAGACAAACCCAGTGGTGGATGCCGACGACCCCCAAGTGAACGCCCCCCGTGGGGATGCAACCAACAGTTCGAACCGGAAGTCGCCTCCGGTAGCACCGGTTTCGATGGGTGCCGACGCCCTCCCAGTGAACGCCCGCCGTGGGGGTGCAATCGCCAGCTGGAGAAAGACGCTGTCTCCAACGGCCCAGCTTTCGACGGATGCCGACGCCCCCCTAGCGAACGCCCCCCGTGGGGGTGCAATCGTCAGCTGGAAAATGGAGCTGCGTTCGGCTGCCCGGCTTTTGACGGGTGCCGACGCCCCCCGTGTGAACGCCCACCATGGGGTTGCAATCGTCAGTTCGGCTGCCCCCAAACACAGGGGTGTCGTCGCCCGCCCCAATGCCGCCCTGCAGGGGGGTGTCACCGAGGACTGGACGCGCCGTTCTGTGGAATGCCCGCCTACTTTGGGCCTAGCTGCAACGCGTGGGGCGGTCACCATGGCCACGGTGGTCACCATGGGTACGGCGGTTACCATGGACACGGACATTGGTTTTGCTAGTGAAGGATATTCGGGAAACAAGTATTTGCGTAGGACCAATGAATTAAAACCGGTGCACTGTTTTGTGTCTTGAGTGACATTGCGAGAAACATTATATTCATTTGTGTAATTATTAAGGACTTTTATATATCGTTTGTGGAAATAGTAAATTGTTGCATGTTGACCAAAAACTAGTACTATGCATTTTATCATTCTGAATTCTGTACGACTGTGTGTACATAATAAAATGTGTAATTTTATTTTACTCTTATTGTGATTGCTGGGTACTAACATAACACAAGTTTTATTTGCAACTCAACTGAGTTGGATTAACATTATACAATAGAATATAATTAACTCATCAAAACATCATACAATAAAATACATTAGATACCGCAAATCATACCATATTAATAGACTTGTTTGCTAGCAACTGTATAAAGCAAACGGTATAAAAGAATTACGGAATCTATTCGTTCTGGTAATGGGTACACATTTTCTATTCTAATATTATATTCGGATTGTTTTTTCTCAGGCAGCAGATAATTTAGTGTGCCGACTTAAATTTTATCAAAATAATTTTGATAAATGCTGTCCCATCTTAGATTCAACGTATCCAGGTTAACACGTCTAAGTATCTCTGCATAATCCAGGAAAAATATATTGTAATGCCATTTTTTGTATAACTTCAATATTGTCAGACAAATATTAGCACACAAGTTAGTGTGCTATACAGGACATGCATATTCTAAAACTGGTCTCACAACACTAACATATACACTGGCCAGATCTTTCTGTGTAATCCCTGCACACTTTAACTGATATAACATGTACAAGCGTTTACCATCCTTTTTCTCAATATTTTCCACGTGTTTGTTCCATGTCAGAATCCTGAGAAGTGGTCACACCTAATAGTTTGGCTTGGCAAACTTGTGCTACATCCCTCCCATCAATCTTTATATTCGGGATAGTGCTTCTGAAACTGCCACTTTGTGCAAAACAAATTATTATTTCTTTTGATTTTTCCGAATTAATTTTCATGTCATTCTATTCTGTCCATCTAGCAGCAATATCAACCGACTCTTGTATAACAGATACACCATTTCTGTTGTATATTTCAAATAACGTACTCTCATCTACATACTTATTATATATTATATAATGGAAGTCATTCTTAAATCATTTATGTAAACAAGGAAACATTTAGGTCCAGACAATGCTCCTTGCGGTATTCCCCCATTGGGATGACCAGAATGGGAATATTCATTTCCTTATTTTACTCGTTGTCTAATAGAAATGTTGCCATCCATCTTAAAATATGTGCGGATAACCCATACGACTAGCTTATCTACTAACAAATGATAATTAATAAAATTTAAAACGCTTTGCTAGTCTAGCATTACAATTCTGACATAAGAATTCAATTTACCTGTCGCCTTATACCACATAAAATAAATTATGAACTAGTTCGACAAGAACGTCTGTTGTGGACATTCCGCTAATTCCTCCAAATTTCTGAGCATCAATTTAACCTTCAACTGTTTCATCCACCCATTTCATTATTATTGATTCAAACACCTTGGCAGCTATTGGAGTTAGTGAAATTGGTCTAACGTCTTTTTCAATCGACACAGTGGGGCTTGTTTTTGGCAACAGTATTACATTGGCCATTTTCTATACCATAGGGAGTACGCCTTCTCTTAATGAATTGTAAAAAAATAGCAGTTAATCGAGGGGAGAGAACATTTGCATAGTTTCTTAACATCCATGCAGGAATGTTGTCAGGCCCAGTAACCTTGTTGGCTTTAACTCTCCATGGCTAATCAATGGCTGCCAACAAAATTCCCACTACTGAAGTCATTAAATGTAATATAAAATGACTAAAAGAAACAAATATGTCCAAGCATGCCGTTTATAAAATATAAATACAGTGTATATAATATAATATACACACAACATCAATCATAAATTATACAAACCTAATGTTAAATGTTTTCATTAGGGAAGGTATGCAACATAGAAGACGGTGACATTTCAAAGTATTACAATCGTTTATTGTCCACATTGCCAAGAAACGTGACAATTGCCTAGAACTAGAAGCACGCCACAGCGGCACCACTACCGCTCGAACTTCACCACACATCACTGCCACAGTGCCGGCAACATCACAGCCACAGTGACGGCAACATCACAGCCACAGTGACGGCAACATCACAGCCACAGTGACGGCAACATCACAGCCACAGTGACGGCAACATCACAGCCACAGTGACGGCAACATCACAGCCACAGTGACGGCAACATCACAGCCACAGTGACGGCAACATCACAGCCACAGTGACGGCAACATCACAGCCACAGTGACGGCAACATCACAGCCAGTGACGGCAACATCACAGCCACAGTGACGGCAACATCACAGCCACAGTGACGGCAACATCACAGCCACAGTGACGGCAACATCACAGCCACAGTGCCGGCAACATCACAGCCACACGGTTATCATTAATACGACTATTTACAACACAAAAGCAACATTTGGTGAGCAGAAAGATACATAATTAAACTGAGCTGTTTACTTAATTCATTCGATGACTCATTCACACAAGCAGTGCTTATCGGCCTGCAGGTACATAAACCAGCAGCACACTATTGTCCATGTTCCACTGTTGGCCTTGAGATACGATACCTCAGACTGAGTGCATCACTGTCGCCACTACACGCACGACAACAGTTACGTGTCTTCGAGTAATTCTGCGTAGAACACTTGCACTATGGGCCAACTTCTAGCCCCACAAATGGATGACTTCCCTACGACGCCTGTCTGCATACTGATGAGGGCAATACATTAAGCGATATCAAGCACCACATCAGGGGAAGTTCTACACTTTGTACGTCCGACCATTTCTTATGCAGTCTTACATATCTGTCGACTTGAAATCCTGAATACATTGTTGCCACCAGGTAATACGAATGTCACACTGTCGTTTTTTGTTTGATTACTGGGCACACGCCATCTGGTTTCAGGTTAAAGAATCAACAAGCTCTATGACGGTGAGAAACAATTTCATTCATTTTCTCATGTCTTCTGGATAATCCAAACCAAACCAACCACAGAATCACTGATGGAGAATGTCTAATGTTGTAAGAAACATTGTATTACTTGACTGGTGCAAACAGTGGCTCCTCGTCAGCACACTGGGAAGAGTTGGTTATCGCAGCAAGCACTGAGCCCACAACCCACATTGCACGAAGCACATCGCAGCCCCCACAATGCAACTGGAGCAAGCATCTCGCCAGGGAAGCACTGCTTAATCCCGTCACTTTAGTTGAGGCCAGGCCCGGGACTGTAGCAGACTTGTAGATCCTGGTCACATGACTCACACATTCGTCAGTGTCAACGTATCACATATGTGGGCGTAACACCCGAGACATGACCACCTGCTGCCCAACGATCACCTGCCCATTGGGCAGCTGCTGTGCTACGGGCACAAGCTGTGGCATGACGGCGGTTTGTGAGGCATGGATAAGCCCAGGCGCACCGCCCGCCTGTATGAACATCGGCTGCTGCATTTGCTGCTGCATCTGCTGCTGCAGAAGCTGCTGGTGCATCAGCTGTTGTTGCTGTTGCTGCTGTAATAGCTGCTGCTGCAGCAGCTGTTGTTGCGATGGCAGCTGCTGCACAGCGATGGGCACACCGCCCGGGCCCATTACATGGACAATACTGGAGGGCATCATCTGGTGCATGAGGTGTCCAGCCCCGGCCGAGGGGGCGGCTACCATGACGGGGGCGCCGGCCTGGGGCACCATGTGTACCGCTTGCTGGAGACCAGACAGTGTGTGGGCGCTCGGCATGAAGCCGGCGAGAGACGCGGGCATGCCGCCGGGTGACAGCGACATGACGTGGTGCATGGGCTGTGGCGAGGCGTGAGGTATGAGCAGTTGCTGTGGTAACATCTCCATCTGCTGCATGTCCATCGTGTCGAGCATGAGCTGCTGCTGTGGGTCCTCCTCCTCCACGTCCTCCTCGTCCGAGTCGTTCTCGTAGCCCGCCTCCAGCCGCCGCTGTGCCTGTACACGGGCACGGGCGTGGATCTGCGCCTGCTGCTGGAGCTGCTTGTAGCGCTCCACCTGCTCCGGTGGAATCATGAACGCCTCTGTCGTCTTGCCCTCGTTCACGCTGCCCGACGGGGCAACGCCGTCGGGCAGCGGTGGCGGTGGCGGCATGGATGAGTCACTCTTGGCGTGTGCGCCATCGGTGGGGGGCGGAGGGGGTGGCAGGGGCACTTTGAACACAAGGGGGTCGTTGGGGCCTATCGGCTGGAAGATGTTACTGGGGGAGTTGTCATCGGCGGGAGCATCCGGAAGTGGGATGCTTTCCGCCTGCTGGGATGCGGCACTTCGCCCCGCTGTTTTCCCCTTCCCGCTTGGAGGCAAGGGGATAGAGTCGGCAGTCGGCGTCGGTATCTTAGACGGGTCGACCACTGTTGTAGAACTAGTGTCTTTTGAGTGAGATGCTTTACCTTCGTCACCAGTCGACTTACTGGCCGTGTCCGAGCTACTTTCACTTTTCTTGAGCAGATCAGAAGACGTGCTGCTCTTCGCCGCGTCACCAACCGCTGGCTTCTGGTTCTTTGCAACGTCGCCACGTTTCACGGCAGGAGCCTTCTGCTTTGGCAGGAGACTTTTCACTGTGGCGCTGTTGTAACGGTGCTCTCGGCTGAATGGCCAGTGCCGCCCGTGTGACCCGACGGGCGAATGCGAGCGACTGCGGGAACGCGAGTAGCTCGACCGGCTGCGCGACCGCGAGTAGGAGCGAGAGTAAGAGCGGTGGTGTCGATGGCGGCCGCCCGAGTACGATCGGCTCTTGCGACGGCGGCTCCGTCGTGAGTACGAGTTCGATCGTGACCGCGATCGCGAGTAACTGCTGTAGGAACGACGGCCGTGTCGCGACCGCCGACTGTCGCGCGAGTGCGACCGTCGCCGTGACGGCGTCCGCGACCACCGCCTGTCGCGTGACGGCGTCCGCGTGTGAGACCGCGACCGTCTCCTGTCACGTGACGGCGTCCGCGTGTGTGACCGCCGCCGGTCGTAATCGTCACTGTAGTCGTCTGAAGAATACGAACGAGACCGCGACCGACCGTCGTCGTACTTACTGTCCGTCGAGTACGACCGACTCCGCCTCTTGCTGCTGGCGCTACGTGACCGAGACCGGGAATGTTTGCTGCCACTGTGGTCCTTGCCGTGGCCTTTCCGTTTTGTAACCTTGTCGCCATCCTCGTGGTTGCTGCTCTCTGACCTGTCAGAACGATGAACAGCACTCGACTTTGCCTTCTCCGACTGCCCGGAGTTCTTGCGACTACGCACTGAGCTTCTGTTCGAGTGACTGCTGACGACATGGTCGACGTCTTTGTTCGCCTCGGTCGTGTCAGCCAGGGTGGCCATTGCCTTGGCCATGACAGGCCCCGCGTTGTCCAGGTCACTGTCACTGCTCGTGTCCCACTTGGACTTGCCCACCTCCTTTGGCTTGTTCTTCGAATCACAGTTTTGATCGTCGTTCTTAACAGGTACCTGTTGCATCTTTCCGATTGTGCCGGTGACACCTGGCACTTTCGGTGCCTTCACGAGTTCGACACCGACCACATGAGGGACAGGAAGAACACAGTCCGCAGACTTGGCTGCCTTCACATCACCAATGTGCACATGACTAGATACAATGGCGTCGACCAGGTTCACCTTCTGCTTCTTGTTCTTCTGTAGCTTCGCCTCCAGCAGCTTCGTCTCCTTCGCGTTGTCAGACAACTCACTCGTAGATGAGATTCCCTTGCGTTTGAACGACATGGGCACAGCCATCTTCTTTGTGCCTTTGCTTGTCTTTGCTGTGCCTTCGTCGTCGCTGCTGTCCGGGTGACAACTGGCGGTGTGCTTGCGCTTGCGATACTTGCGTTTCTTCTTGCCGTCGGCTGTAGCCGCCGTCTCGTCCAACTCGCTCTCCTTGCTGCTCTCCTCCTCACAGCTCTTCTTCTCTCTCTCACTCTTCTTCTTCTTCTCTTTACCCGGCGTCGACTTTGTGTTTGATTCGTCCTTCGCACTGCCCTTCTCGCTTGAAGCCGTTTCTGCGATACTCGATTTCTTGTCCTTCTTAGAGCGATGTGACTTTTTCTTCTTTCCTTTGTGTGGTTTCTTGCCATCTGCAACGGACGTGTCTTCTTTCTCGTTGTGCTTCTTCCCTGACGAGTCTTTCCTCTCGCCCTCCACACCGCCGTCACCAATGCTCTCGTGGCCGTGTCTCTTTGATCTCTTTGACTTGCGGTGTTTGTGTTTCTTTGACTTGTGGGGCGTGCCTGTGGCCTTGTGTTCCTCCCCAGCACTACCGTTGTCCTCCGTCTTCCCAGCAGTGTCCGCCTCCTGCAGCAGTTTCCGCTTCTTGCGCTCCGACCGCGACCGGTGACTGCGCGACTTCTTGCTGTGTTTCTTATGCGACTTCTTCTTCTCAACGGGTGCCTCTTCGATGACGTCCCCATTGGCGTGTGACTCCTTTGCGTGTGACGGCTTCGCTCTGAGCTGTGTGAAGTCAAAGTAGAGTGGGTTGCAGCAGAAGGTGATGGAGGGAGCCACGTGTGTGTGCTGCACCATCTCCCCTGGCCACGGCAACTGTCTCGTGTCATCGGCACTCGTCACACTGTGGAACTCAAGCAGCTTCTTCGTCACCGCCGTGTCACCACCTGTGTCACCGTTGTCCCCGGCAACGTCTCCCCCTGCCCCTGTGTTCTCCTTCGCGGCACCGGTCCGTCCATCTGAGTGAACGAAGCGCACAAAGTCCAACTGAGGCTTTGCCTTGCAGTTGAGGGGTGGGGAGCTGTGATACCCCTCCCTCACCGGGGACGTCTCCGAGCCACTGTTCTCGTGGCCTCGCTTCCCCTTCCCAGGTACCTTTTTCCCAGTCTTAGCAAACACGGCACCAGGAAGCAGCAGCGTTGATGTCTTCTTTGCGAACGTAAACGACACGACACCGGACTTGCCTGGGCTGTCCTTCACGTCCGACGTGTCATGTTGTGTGTCCGCCTTTACATCCGGGGTGGTGCTCCCTGCATCGTCAGAGGGGGCGGGTAGGGGCGGGGCGTCTGACGAGCCGTCTGTGTAGAATACGGTGGTGATGGGCAGAGACTCAGGGGGCGGAATCGCCGCTGGAGCCATCTCTAGCTCCGACAGGAACAGCTCTATCTCCGACGGAGGAAGCTCTATGTCTGATGGAGCAACTTCGGCCTTTGGAGGAGGCAAATCTATCAGTTCTGGCTGCTCTGTCTTACAGATCACAGGCGGAGGAGTCTCTGGAGATGACGTCTTGGTCTTAGATGGAGGCAACTCTATCTCTGATGGTGGCAAATCAATCGTTGATGGAGACAACTCCAGTTTTGATGCAGGCTGTTCGATCTTTGTTGGTGATAACTCAACCTTTGATGGCGAAGACTCAACCTTTGATGCCGGTAATTCAATTGTGGATGTTGGCATATTGACCTTTGATGCCGGCGACTCAATAACTGATGCAGACTTCTCCACCTTTGGTGCTGACAACTCATTCTTTGATGGAGAATTATCACTTTTTACTGGCACTGAGTTGACAGTTGACCGAGGCTGGTCAGCTTTGAGTGGTATAGCTGATGGAGATCGCTCTGCGGGCTGGGACGACCTGAAACAACAGCCACATCACTAATGTCAACATGTCTAGTCTCTCAACTGGTGCATCGAGAACTAGAAATTAAATACATGCCCCACGTACTATCGACACCAACGGATGGTCATAGTCATGTCAGCAGGTAGACAACAGACAGCTAGCTGATAGCCAACAAGAACAGTTCAATCATGTCTTGACATAGTCAAAAAATATGATACAAATTTATATTATATAACTATATGTTAACTTGTCTCCACTGACAGCACGCGAAAACTTGTGACATCTAAAACTAGACAGTGTCCTGACTGTCACCAATATATGTGTATGTGTGCGGTAGAAATAGGTACATGTATAATGACACTACTGCCTGTGTCTGTCAACATTGATGACATCTTAAGGACACTTGCACTAACCAGGAAGGGGTCAACACATCAAACAGAACCTGAACCAATGATCGACCACATTCACATGTGTTACGAAAATATTTCATTGGCAAACAAGAAAATGTAAAGTGTGAAGACATCGTTGATAATCTCCTGATTTCTGTCATCAGGGGCAACATAGGCCAGGGTTCCGTTCTTGATTTCATGTTTCTATACATAAGACAAAGAACCCTACTGAGCCGTGCTGTAGACTTACTTCTTGACTCTGGCATCAGCGAAGTCATTCATGCGTCGCTGTAGTTTCTCCACCGTCCGACTCTCCTTGTGCTTTTGACAACTGACATTGCGACCAAACTCTCGCTGCCGCAAGGTTTTCAAACGCTGTAACACATACCCAGAGCACCGTGAATGAAGCCGCTTGTAAAGTTGTCATCAGACAGCAACTGATACAATCTAACCAATATGTAACCAAACTGACAGTGCAAATTAGAGACAAAACTAAATAATAAACTGTAAGAAGTTTATCCTGTTACTGGCAGATATATCCGGTGGAAAGAAATTATAAATTTAACCCACCGGCCTCGAGGTCCAGTGGCTTTAATGTGGTACTCATCCACATGAAAATTCAATAGTATTTTAGTAATTTAGACTGTTAAAACGACATGTGGACTAATGTTAGCCAACCATTATTCATCCCCGCTGTCACGTCACACAGATCCCGTCTTGTAACGTGCATTTGAAATAACCATTCCATCTATGACACAAACCTTGCACTAGCAATCAAAATACGAATGGAGACACAATACCCTGCTGATGGGACTTTTTGTTGAATTATTTCAAAAATAGAAATTAAATGACACATGGACCCACTGGGTGGATAAATCTCTACATTACTTAGTACGAGTCACAGGCCTAGTTCATCTAATAACACAGGTCAGTGGATGACTCATACTGCCACACCTCCACAGTACCTGGCTGTCAACTGACACCTCCACAGTACCTGACTGTCAACTGACACCTCCACAGTACCTGGCTGTCAACTGACACCTCCACAGTACCTGGCTGTCAACTGACACCTCCACAGTACCTGGCTGTCAACTGACACCTCCACAGTACCTGGCTGTCAACTGACACCTCCACAGTACCTGGCTGTCAACTGACACCTCCACAGTACCTGGCTGTCAACCGACACCTCCACAGTACCTGGCTGTCAACTGACACCTCCACAGTACCTGGCTGTCAACCGACACCTCCACAGTACCTGACTGTCAACTGACACCTCCACAGTACCTGGCTGTCAACCGACACCTCCACAGTACCTGGCTGTCAACTGACACCTCCACAGTACCTGGCTGTCAACTGACACCTCCACAGTACCTGGCTGTCAACTGACACCTCCACAGTACCTGGCTGTCAACTGACACCTCCACAGTACCTGGCTGTCAACTGACACCTCCACAGTACCTGACTGTCAACTGACACCTCCACAGTACCTGGCTGTCAACTGACACCTCCACAGTACCTGGCTGTCAACTGACACCTCCATAGTACCTGGCTGTCAACTGACACCTCCACAGTACCTGGCTGTCAACTGACACCTCCACAGTACCTGACTGTCAACTGACACCTCCACAGTACCTGGCTGTCAACTGACACCTCCACAGTACCTGGCTGTCAACTGACACCTCCACAGTACCTGGCTGTCAACTGACACCTCCACAGTACCTGGCTGTCAACTGACACCTCCACAGTACCTGACTGTCAACTGACACCTCCACAGTACCTGGCTGTCAACCGACACCTCCACAGTACCTGGCTGTCAACCGACACCTCCACAGTACCTGGCTGTCAACCGACACCTCAACAGTACCTGGCTGTCAACCGACACCTCCACAGTACCTGGCTGTCAACCGACACCTCCACAGTACCTGGCTGTCAACCGACACCTCCGCAGTACCTGGCTGTCAACCGACACCTCCTCAGTACCTGGCTGTCAACCGACACCTCCACAGTACCTGGCTGTCAACCGACACCTCCACAGTACCTGGCTGTCAACCGACACCTCCACAGTACCTGGCTGTCAACCGACACTTCCACAGTACCTGGCTGTCAACCGACACCTCCACAGTACCTGGCTGTCAACCGACACCTCCACAGTACCTGGCTGTCAACCGACACCTCCACAGTACCTGGCTGTCAACCGACACCTCCACAGTACCTGGCTGTCAACCGACACCTCCACAGTACCTGGCTGTCAACCGACACCTCCACAGTACCTGGCTGTCAACCGACACCTCCACAGTACCTGGCTGTCAACCGACACCTCCACAGTACCTGGCTGTCAACCGACACCTCCACAGTACCTGGCTGTCAACCGACACCTCCACAGTACCTGGCTATCAACCGACACCTCCACAGTACCTGGCTGTCAACCGACACCTCCACAGTACCTGGCTGTCAACCGACACCTCCACAGTACCTGGCTGTCAACCGACACCTCCACAGTACCTGGCTGTCAACCGACACCTCCACAGTACCTGGCTGTCAACCGACACCTCCACAGTACCTGGCTGTCAACCGACACCTCCACAGTACCTGGCTGTCAACCGACACCTCCACAGTACCTGGCTGTCAACTGACACCTCCACAGTACCTGGCTGTCAACTGACACCTCCACAGTACCTGGCTGTCAACTGACACCTCCACAGTACCTGGCTGTCAACTGACACCTCCACAGTACCTGGCTGTCAACTGACACCTCCACAGTACCTGGCTGTCAACTGACACCTCCACAGTACCTGGCTGTCAACAGACACATCCACAGTACCTGGCTGTCAACTGACACCTCCACAGTACCAGGCTGTCAACTGACACCTCCACAGTACCTGGCTGTCAACCGACACCTCCACAGTACCTGGCTGTCAACTGACACCTCCACAGTATCTGGTTGTCAACCGACACCTCCACAGTACCTGGCTGTCAACTGACCTGCTTGTGAGCGTGGTCCTGACTACTCATGTGGTTGTCAAAGTCAGTGTGTCGACTGTACTGTTTGTCACACAGGTCACAGTGCAGGTTGGCCTTCAGGTCAGCCACACTCTGGTTCTTGGCGGCCTCACGCTCCTGGTTCCTCTGTAACATAAGTAACAGTGACAGAACAAGTGACAACATCTTCACTCCTGGTTCCTCTGTAACACAAGTGACAGTGACAGAACAAGTGACAACATCTTCACTCCTGGTTCCTCTGTAACACAAGTGACAGTGACAGAGACAGAACAAGTGACAACATCTTCACTCCTGGTTCCTCTGTAACACAAGTGACAGTGACAGTGACAGAACAAGTGACAACATCTTCACTCCTGGTTCCTCTGTAACACAAGTGACAGTGACAGTGACAGAACAAGTGACAACATCTTCACTCCTGGTTCCTCTGTAACACAAGTGACAGTGACAGAACAAGTGACAACATCTTCGCTCCTGGTTCCTCTGTAACACAAGTGACAGTGACAGAACAAGTGACAACATCCTCGCTCCTGGTTCCTCTGTAACACAAGTGACAGTGACAGAACAAGTGACAACATCTTCACTCCTGGTTCCTCTGTAACACAAGTGACAGTGACAGAGACAGAACAAGTGACAACATCCTCACTCCTGGTTCCTCTGTAACACAAGTGACAGAGACAGAACAAGTGACAACATCCTCACTCCTGGTTCCTCTGTAACACAAGTGACAGTGACAAAACAAGTGACAACATCTTCATTCCTGGTTCCTCTGTAACACAAGTGACAGTGACAGAACAAGTGACAACATCTTCACTCCTGGTTCCTCTGTAACACAAGTGACAGTGACAGAACAAGTGACAACATCCTTGCTCCTGGTTCCTCTGTAACACAAGTGACAGTGACAGAACAAGTGACAACATACTCGCTCCCTTTCGTTAAGTGATGGCAGACAAACCCCTTATTTTGCCCTGACACCAATATGCGAACTTAGACAACACTTCATAGTATCGACTTACAGGAAAAGCTGTTAACATTAAACCATTTGTGTTGAAGTGAAGTCTGCCTCCAGACGTCCTCTCAGTCTCACCTTGTACTTCTGCTGCAGCTCCTCCGAGTCCGCCTTCTCACACTCCAGTTGGCGTCTCCGCTCCGTCGTGCCCTCAGCCTGCTCCATCTGCTCCACACAACAATCAACCGATGACTCGCCCATTCTACCCCATCTCCGTTATTTTTTATTATTGCTAGCATTTGTAGATGTCCATATCTCCGGGACGAGCCCATTCGTAGGCATGTACACACGTCACAATGTATGATCCAAGCTGTCTGTGTACGGGTGAGAGGAAATACAGATATATTAGAATGTATTTATAATCCTTGTTATGTTTATATAGCTGTGGATAACATTAATTATTGTAAAACAAAACTCAACATAAGTGTAAGAGATGTGCCTGTATACTGAAGACGCTCGAACATATTATTTGTAAACTGAATTGTGATTCTTAAAGTGAAAATGTTACTTATCTCTGGTACAGATCTACAGGAATGAGAGAGGGGGGACGTTGGGGGAAGACAAACAGGAGAGTAGGTGACACAGGTAAGGGAGGGAATAAGACAGGGAGAGAAGGGAAGGATGGGAATGGGAGAGAGGGGATGTTGGGGGAAGACAAACGGGAGAGTAGGTGACACAGGTAAGGGAGGGAATAAGACAGGGAGAGAAGGGAAGGATGGGAATGGCAGAGAGAGGATGTTGGAGGAAGACAAACAGAAGAGTAGGTGACACAGGTAAGGGAGGGAATAAGACAGGGAGAGAAGGGAAGGATGGGAATGGGAGAGAGGGGATTTTGGAGTTAGACAAACAGGAGAATAGGTGACACAGGTAAGGGCAGGGGCAGAAGGGAAGGGATCAGACGTACCTCCATCTGAATGCGGCCTACTCCCAGCTGCTCCTGCTTCACCACGATCGGGATTGGCTCGACCTGACCTGAAAGTACATGTGACAGTCAGCACTGAAGTGTCACCAGTGTCGCCGATGTCGGTCCACGGCGCTGGCCCGACATGACCTACCTACAACCTGCTGCCTGCTTCACACCCTGCCTGCTCTAACTCGGACTCGGCCAGAGGCTGGCAATATGCGGCGCACGACCCGGCTTCTACCACCACCAAGCGGCGCCACATGTCACACACCCACGGGCAGAGTCCGTTTTGTTTGCGTCAACAAATCCTGACTAACAGCTATGAAATTTCCGATTTCCACCAACTATGGCTGAGGTATGCGTCGCTTCGAACGCTGCACCAGGAGGTTTTCAAAAAACGGATCTATGCCAAACGGAAGCTGCCATCTGAAACGGAACACAGCGAATGCTACTGCAGTGATACGTGTGACTGTTTAACGGTTTAGCAGTTTTCTAGCTTTATGAAATGATGCCAAGCGAGGACCGTGCCGGCCTGTCCCTACAACCAAGCGGTTCCCACTGGACACCGTCCAACATCTACCGCAACAGTAACAATGTTAAACTGTGCCCGTTGTTGGCAAGTCTAGGGTGACGGCTAAGGAAACAAGGAGGAAGAGAGAAGTATACAACATTTACCACATTCAACTACAAAGCCAACATTCAGTTCCAGCTAGCACGGGTTAGTCAAGTGTATGTGAATAAGCAAGTGCCAAATGCCAGCATCAAAATGAAACACCCAAAAAATGCAACTTGTCCTAACCGAGCGCCTGACTTTTCACCATTCATACGACAACTTAACATTAGTCTCGCTTCTCTTCTCATATGATATTACACGAAGCTACAATTCTTTGCATTACGATACAGTCATTACAACAGATAGATCTGCCTTATACACACATAACACAAGTTACATCATTAGTAACTGCTACTAGAAACTACGTTTGTAACAGTTGTCTTGACTACATAACTTACAGGACAACAAGAATCTGTTTAAACATAAACAGCAATTGTTGTAGTAACGCTAGGAGAACCTGGCCAACTGAGCATGTACCTGAAGCCATGAGTATGTACAATCTACACTTGTCTGTGCCTAAAGGGAGCTAGACAACTACTTCAATGCAAGTGACAATACTAACGTGAGTGCAACCTTTGGGACGGGGCAGGGGGGTGGGGTAGGGTGGGGCAGGGCGAGACGAACAGGGTGGGGAAAACGGCCGAATTAGTAGATGTGACGAAAAAAGAGAAAAATGCACAACACAAATACTAGAAACAACTAAGAGGTTTATGATTAGTGGAAACGGCAGCATGCTGGAGCCTGCCAGACAGCCGTGGTGGCAACGACTCGGGAAGCACGAGTGCACGCACCCACGCACATGTGCTCGCTGCAGTGGCTGCATAAAGCGCACACACGTCACTCCGTTAGTACTTAGTAGCGCCCCACAAACATGCCCGTACCCCACTTGCAAGACACAGCGACACAGGTAGGCACTAGAAGATGAGACGACAAAGCAAAACTACCAGTAATAATGAATGAATATGAAACAATAAACCAGCAACGTTGTGCAGCACGGAGAGACAGACAGACGGACGGACAGACAGACAGTAAACCAAAAGAAAGTGTATTGTGTTACCACCAAGCTCGTCTATGTCCCATGATGCTCAGTTTTGCTGTGAGAAGAAACGGTTGATGTTTTAACATAACAACCCAACAAGACGACCGAGAGTGTGGGAGACTGACATCATGGCCACACACTCCACACATCTCCTGGCATCTCCTCAAACATCTTTAACAGTTAGTATTAAATCACCAACAACGCCTTAAGATTCGCGTACACTAACAATTAATATGCTCTCTATCCCCTCAATATTGATGCCCAAACCACACATGAATTTGTATTTTAGCAGTAGCAACAGTCTAATAAACAATTTACTTATCCACTAGATAAAATTACACACTACAAAAATTATGTTTCTACATTGTTACGTTACTGTTCATGCCCTAAACAAACAATACTGTGTCGATATCAATATTTCTCAACTGGTTTCATTATCATATGTATAGACTCTGGCAATCAATTGGTAACTAAAATAATCAATCACAATCATGTGTTAACAGGTCTACAATGAAAACAAATGACAGTGGCAATGTTACTCATGCAAAGCATCAACTAGTGTCGACTGTAAGAGGAGAGTGTGTTAGCTTAACAGACTGCCATAACTCAGTGCTTATCTACACACAACACCCAGTCAGACAGCTGCTATCTAGTTACATCTCTCACAGCGTCTTGCGCCAATAGTTAGTTTACCTTACTAAGTATGTTATTAATGAGTTCCCTTGCACCGTTAGAGCATTATTCTATGAATAGTTGATGCACGACTACTTACATAAAATATAATGTATCAGAAGTGCACTTTCCTTTGAAGAGTCTGGCATTAAGCAGTTATTCTGCCAATGGCAGTATTACAAGGCTTTGGTAGTACATGATCTTGTTCATGCAAAAGTAACATTTAACAAGAAAACAGTAATTAGAATAATAAATTAAGAATTTACACTTTCACAGTTAACAATATATATATATATCTATTTTTTGTTAATGAAACAAACATGTGTTACATTTGCACAACACCTTAAAATCTCAAACTATTAATACATATTTACATAACTATTTCTGTTACTGCAGTAACTACAATGACACAAATGTGGCAAACGAAACGTAACACAAAATGACTCCTCTAACAGTGCCAATACATACGACCGCATATTTAACAGTGCCAATGCAAATGCATCATTTAACAGTGCCAATACAAATAAAGTGACACATTATAAAAACGAATGCTAAACTTGGATAAAAATGTGACCAATATTTCTTAAATAGATAATTATGTTTGAGGTGGATGTATCTGCATCAAGTGTTGTTCGATTATCATCAGATATGAGATCCATGCATAAAGTAACCTTACTGACATACGAGAGGTTTAACAGGTTATATTTGTTTTGACACAAACAAGCAAACTGCCGAGGAGGTATGACATGGAGAACAAATCGTGTGGCACAGCACGGCCACCACAACGCACTGTGCAGCTGGTTTGTGTCAAAGACGACTAGATTAGAAGCAGGAAACTTTACCGCAGGGAGACTGTACAATGATGTACTCACATACATCATCTGAATGAGCCAACAACTACCAACAGTGCTATTAGTGCTACCGAGAGAACCCAGATGTCATGCATCTTGCAATAACCATCACCGTGGACCCAATCTCAAATGTGACCACACCAGCGTCCAGCGACAGCATTATGCACTGACCCGTCCACCCGTCATTTGGATGGAAACCTGTTTTGGATGGGTATAAATATGGATGGACAGGTAAAAAAAAGAAGTCTTAAAAATCAACAGTATCGTCAGTTATGAAATGAGTGTAAATGGTGTCATATGGATGTTTGTAGTCCATTTCAGTTTCCAAAACATTTAAAGTTTGTAAACTGGCTTAACAGTTGACATCCATGTGTCCACCAAAAATGTGTGACTGGCAAAAATTTGATCCTGCATAAAGCCCAGCTGGACTTTATCTGGTTTACACATTCTTCAAAACACTACTCAAAGCTTAACCTATTGTAGTAGAATAAAACATGTGTATCAACCATCTTACCCACAATAATAATACAGACACATGAACATGTAAACCAAAAATACGCAAACTGAATTACCATAGTTACATAAGTCACGTAAACTTGGTAAAATACACTGTGAATGTCTTCAATATTACGTCTCCTGTGTAATGTTTGAGTAAATTATGTTGTATGTATAGTCTTTTATACTTAAACCTATGTTGTCACATTGTATATTTGAATTTCATTAGTTTTTAGCAAAAACTGTCACTGTGTATTCAGAATCAGGTAGCTATGACCTACAATTTTAGAACTTGCAAACTTGTGTGACGTTTATTATTCCTGATAAAATGTAAAACACATTTTGCCAAAGTCTTCAATTATAAAGCTAGAATTTACTACAATGATAAAATCACACAAACTCAGTGTTCAAAATATCACTTGTTGCTCTGCCTTTCATTCACCTTCCGATGCTTTAATGAAATGGAAAAACAGGTTGACACAAAAGTAAAACAAAACCACACATGAAATGGAAACAAATGAACAAAGAATTGTTATAGGCCAGTAACATATAATTGATTAAATAACGGCAGCAAAATAGATCTCAACTCAAGATAAACAGCCTTATCTCCGAGAGCCCGTGTATGCTATCATAACATCGTTCTGCGTCTAACATAGTTGCTTGTTTTGTTCACACTTGAATCTGACAACAACTCTGTCAAGTCATTGAAACAGTGACCACCCATATCAACTTGGCTGTCAGAAATCCATACTCTGTGTTAACAGCGACCCTCGCTGACCAAAGGGTGTTAACACTGACCTATGCTACTGCTCACATCAATACTAGTAATGGCATGCATTTGTTGCTAGTTGTTTAGTACAGACATGCTGCTGCATATATGTACAGGAGGTCACAGTCACCCAACAGAGCAACCGACACGTTTGCGGGAAGTACAAGAGCTTAAATAAGAAGCTAATCTCTCAAAACAGCGACAATCAACAATAGGCTGATGAGTGGTGTTAGTAGGACAGACCAACGTAACATGCACACCATTCCAAACTAACAATGTGCATCATGCATGCATTGGCTGGTGTGTGTGTGTGTGTGTGTGTGTGTGTGTGTGTGTGTGTGTGTGTGTGTGTGTGTGTGTGTGTGTGTGTGTGTGTGTGTGTGTGTGTGTGTGTGTGTGTGTGTGTGTGTGTGTGTGTGTGTGTGTGTGTGTGTGTGTGTGTGTGTGTGTGTGTGTGTGTGTGTGTGTGTGTGTGTGTGTGTGTGTGTGTGTGTGTGTGTGTGTGTGTGTGTGTGTGTGTGTGTGTGAAAGTATGCATGGGAGTGTATGCACACATATATAATATGTATATAGACAGGTAAGTTTATATACATATATATGTATGTATTTTGCACACAGTGCATATGTACCCAGCATCATATACTATATACACACAGAGAGTAGAAATGTGCCTGTTGGCAAGCAGACTAGAGTGCAGCAACTAGAGAGCGGAAAAGACAAGTCAACTAGACACACACGCACACACATAAAAACACAAACACATGCACGCACAGATGCACACACACAGTCAGTCTGAGAGTGAGAGCGTGGGCAGACATACACAGACACAAACAGTGATACTAACCGTGTTCGTCATCTCACTAAGAACCTGACAATTAACACAACAGAAACATTAATTGGGTCTCTTTCAACATTCGCATCATCTTTCCTAAGTGAAACCATTGTTACGACGATGATAAGCTGTCTACTGCAAATATTTGTATCAGTACACTGACTACCCGTTCACGCAAGCAGTAGCAGAAAGTACTATTTTGTGGGTTACACTTGATGACCAGAAAATAACTGTCGATTACTCGGCAATCAGTGTAAGATAACTGCACGAATGTAATGAGCTTTACAACTACACAGCTGTACAAATGTTTAGACTGCGTGTTTCACAGTTTCATTTACGTATGAATGAAGGAACAAATAAATGTACGAATGTGTCCAACCACAACATATGTATCTGAACTCTGCTGGTAAATACATGCCAATCACAATGTTAATATAATTGTTTTCATATCACCTACAGAAGATAAGAACAATACACTTGTGTGCAGTCTACACAGCACCAATGACATAACACATATTAAGGGCAGAACAAATGGACTCAAACTCTACAATGCAGGAAATGTTAGAATGTGAAAGCAGCTGGGGTTGGCATGCGTGCACTGTCTCGATGGATTTTGCTTAATCCCTAATACAGCAGTGAGACTAATCTCTCACACAAATTGCACGTCTTAAATGATTACGCCCGAAGGCAGCGAAGAAGCATCAGTTTGAATGCTGTAAATGAATTCCACGCAGTTGCCCTCACATGTCTAGCTAAGAAACTACAAACCCACACGTCACTCCACGTCACGTCCCCACATCTCATCACAGACCTTCAATTTGGCAGTGACTGGCAACTGGCCGTTGTATCATCGACATTTTGCAATGATTCACCTCCAAATTGACTTTGTTTTGTAATGGTGGCCCAGAAACATGAAATAGTCAGAGCCAGTTAGCCACAGTGTCAGCTTTGTCAAATTTTGTGTCTGTAATTACGTACTAATCTGAAGCCATGCAACTTCCAGCACAATCCACACTTATGTACAACATATTACTGACCAAAATGTTTCTATACGGACAATCACGTAAACTAGAATGACAAACATTGGAACGTGAACATTACTCAATCACTGGGTCTGGGATGTTGTACACCCCCTGCTTAGTCTTAAGTTTATGACCTGGCCACAAGTCATATCCATAGCCCACCTCTCTGGTCACAAGTCATGTGTACAATCCATCTATTTGGTCACAACAATCATGTGCACAACCCATCTATTTGGTCACAAGTCATCTCATGTGTACAATCCATCTATTTGGTCACAAGTCATCTCATGTGTACAATCCATCTATTTGGTCACAACAGTCATATGCACAACCCATCTATTTGGTCACAACAGTCATATGCACAACCCATCTATTTGGTCACAAGTCATCTCATGTGTACAATCCATCTATTTGGTCACAACAGTCATATGCACAACCCATCTATTTGGTCACAAGTCATCTCATGTGTACAATCCATCTACTGTATTTGGTCACAACAATCATATGCACAACCCATCTATTTGGTCACAAGTCATCTCATGTGTACAATCCATCTATTTGGTCACAAGTCATCTCATGTGTACAATCCATCTATTTGGTCACAACAGTCATATGCACAACCCATCTATTTGGTCACAACAGTCATATGCACAACCCATCTATTTGGTCACAAGTCATCTCATATGGACAATTCATCTATTTGGTCACAACAGTCATATGCACAACCCATCTATCTGGGCACAAGTCATAAACACCATCCACCTTTCTAACCACAAGTCATAAGCACAGACCATCTTTCTGGTCAAGTCATAAGCACAGCCCATCTTTCTGGTCAAGTCAAGTCATAAACACCACCCACCTTTCTGACCACAAGTCATAAGCACAGCCCATCTTTCTGGTCAAGTCATAAAGTGATAAAAATCACCCACCTTTCTGACCACAAGTCATAAGCACAGCCCATCTTTCTGGTCAAGTCAAGTCATAAACACATCTGACAAAACGTTATAAGCACAACCCAGCGTTCTGATCATAAATCGTAAGTGCAACATGGTTTGGTCAAAACAGGCACAAATACAGACTACCTCTGAGGTATCAACACTCATTAACATGGCCTACCTTTCTTGTCACAAATGTTATCATAACTAGAGCCAACCTTTGTGGCATGTTCAAAGCTGATTGATCAGTGCACTAGATATTGCTCATACGTTCACTGGTGAATTCAAGTGCCTTGTTTCTAGTGGTCAGATATGTGAGGGAGAGTTTGTGATGGTTAGTGACAATGCCAGTGAACACTAACTGTCAACAACCACGTGAACCATCACCTGGGTGACTGGCTGAGTAAACACCAACCAGAGGGGACAACCGTACATGCTGGCTAGCTACGCCGTCCACAAGATGGTTAGTGTCTTGGAAATAGGCAAACCTTAGTAAGAGCAGTTAGCATCTGGCCAGTAGGCAAAGCCTCCTGTCAGTGTGATTAGCATCTACCAGTAGCCAGACCCAGTGGCAGACTAATGCAGATAAAAGTATGACAAAAACATACCTTCCAGATAGGTTACGCGAGACGACTAAATATAAACCAGAAATTAGAGATTTCCGCCAACGAAGCACACAATGGGCAGACCATATGTCTGATGGCAGCCTACCTCACAACTAGCCAGTGCCAAAGCTATTCTCCGCCATTTATATATATAAAATTTACAATAACATCGTTGCATAGGGTGTAAATATTATGCAAATTAGGGCTGAACTGTGGAAAGCAAATGCAAATTTATGTCAACGTATATTTGAAAACATCATACCTTTACAAGTAAATAACATACAACAACCATTCTGCTGTAGTTGTTTGTTGATGACCGTTATTAATTTGGACAAATATGTCATATTATTATCTGGCAACTGGCCACAACAGTTTACACAAAATATTAATGTCAACTGTTCACAGAACATGTCATCAGATGCATGCATACACCTCTAATGAAATATAGCATATTACATCAATACTTATTGGCAACCATATAATATGTTGGTAGGTCTCTGTGTGTCTGCCTGTGCCTAGGGATGTCATGTTCTGTGAAAACCGTCCGAGGCGACACGCCAAACTGAGCATGACTACCTACTGAATACAGGAAATTATTCCTCTAACTAGATTTCTGAGCAGACCTGGTAAGTTCAATACAGTCGTCATTGCCATGGCTCATGGCCATGTAATCACATAAGGCGTATATACACGAATCTACTTAACTATTGATCCTCGTTGTGATTTAATAGCCCCACATATGGCGGGCGGAAGTAACTAGGCCCAAAGCTGCTGGCTGTCAAGCACTGTAGACAACATATGACATTGTTCTTCCACACTCCCATTGTGTGAGACTGACAGATAGCCAACCAGTCTGAGAATGCCAAAGCCTGCAGAATTAACGATCCGGACACAATGCGAATGTATTCCTTGCATCACATAATGAAGTGTGCAGCTGATGTTAACTCCTGGTAACTTGTGTCCAGACATCTGGATAAGTTCATAAAGAGGTTGTAAAATCATCCTGGTGCTTGCCACTTCCTCTACCAGAAGCCAATCAAACT
Source organism: Ridgeia piscesae (assembly GCA_025642075.2). Taxonomy (NCBI): domain Eukaryota; kingdom Metazoa; phylum Annelida; class Polychaeta; order Sabellida; family Siboglinidae; genus Ridgeia; species Ridgeia piscesae. Next base: position 625,646 of record JAODUO010000525.1, read on the forward strand.
GGTTTATTTGCAACCCCAGTGATTTGTGACTGTAGTGAGTGGAGTGTGCGCCACATTTGAGCTCCTGTGGCAACAAGACACATGTATGCCACCACTTGTCACTCCGCCTTACTCCACTCCCTGGCTCCACAGCTCCGCCTCATGTTCTCTTTAGTACAACGAGCCAACATGTAAAAAAACTAAACACATTTTACTGTCACTCAATTTGTTCGAGCACTGCAGACACGGGCAATTACTTTAGAAAATGGCTGGCCTCCCTAATGGTCATCGGCAGTCACACTAGGTTACTCTTGAAATAAATAGTCTCTGATGCTTAGGTGTAAAGGTTGACATATTTTTGAATGGTAACATTGTTATATATGCAGTGGTGATGACTGGACTATCCATCAGCTGCATTCCTACATCCCCAGACTGTCCCGACAGTCATTCTGCATTAGGCCTGCGTCAGTTCAGTTGGTCCTGTCAAGTTGCCAGAAGCCAAACACTGCCGCTCTGTTCACTGTTCAGGGATACTTTCTAGCTAAAAAGTCTCCCAATTTTGCTAACAAATAAAAAACGCCCTGCCACATATGACACACAAGTGACTGACGTTATAATTAGGTACAATTTGTTGGTTGAGGGAACAGCCTGACTTATTGCAAGCTGTCGTCGTCTCATGATGCATCAAACAGGGCCACCAGTGATGAATGACTCTGATGCTCCCTGGGCTGAGCCGTGATAAATATCAGTGATGTTGGCAGTAATCAAACTGCTATGATGGAGACATAGCAGGAGCAATCTTGTCATCGACTGTCACACTCAAGTGTGCACAAGTGGATTATGTCAAACGGAGGACCCATCAGTGGAGGATGACAAACTGCTTGTAACCGTGCACTGCCTACTTAGACTACAGTGCCACCTGGGCAAGTGTGGGTTAGCCCGCTGACAAGCTTTCAAAAGGATAACACTCTCCTAATTAAGCTTCTTTTATCGTATCCCTCGTGTTACGTTACAACTACAAGACGCTCATCTCCACTGACACGTTAAAAGGCTCAATCAATATTTGTAACATCCAACAACTTTAATGCACTTAGATTTTCTAATAGCATAAAGTTCCCAAAGGCTCCGAGAGGTGACTCTGCTATCTTCTCATGACCTTAGGGCAACGTCTAACATCATCAATAATACTAAAACATGTGAACATCAGGTCTTTTTTGATGTACTCTAAGTTAATTTCAACTATACTACCATCTAAAGACTTTTGACGTTTACATGATCACTGTCCCATTCTTAGCATCTTTTAACACTACTTCTTTTGTTTATGGTGGAATTTCATATTCACCTGAATGGTTTTCTAGGCAAGTATGTCACAAAGGTGAACTTCCTAATAGGTATGTCACGTTCATACATTCATCCATCATTACAGCGAGAGATGTGGTTACTAGGTGTGTAAACACCATAAAGTGTTATTAATATATCCTTGTGAAGCCCTTCATATCATCCAATTTAAAAAAACTTCTCTGAACAGAAATTCACAAAAAAGGAACATAGTTACAATACAAATTCACATTGCAAGCCAATAATAAATATTGTTCCTACATATTTTGATCGATCAGTACCTATATAGATATATAGATATATAGATATATAGATATATAGATATATAGATATATAGATATATATATGACAACATATTTTGACTGGCAGAACCCAAATCACAAACTTGTAACTAGAATTTTGTGTTTCTACTTAATGGCAACTTTGTGTAATTACGTAATTTACTACAGAACAATATATTGTGAATTATTTAATACCACACATAAATCATGTTTGTGAATTATTTAATACCACACATAAAGTTGTGTAGCCAACCCATGACCTTTGATGTTTTTTCTGTATTGGATCGAAACAGTTATTAATAAATGTCAATGTCTGTTTCTGCATAAGACCTGACGATAGAGATTACAATGTGCATGACGTCAATGAACATGACACGTGTCAGTGTAGCGGGGTTGCAAAATACTCCTAAGCACATGGTGCTGGGTATAACAGGGGTATGCTGTGCGTATAAAGCAACTATGGATTATATAACCCCATGTGTAGTGTGGCAATACAAGAGAAAGTGACATGTTATACTACTACAACTACCGCCAACTTAGACACATCCAAAGCAAGGCCATCATCTGACAAACACCAGCCCATGCACAAATGAGAAACGTCGCCACTAACATTGCAATAGAAAGACGGCCTTCAACAAAGGGGAAATGAATAACATGCACCCACTGTCATGCATGAATGCCTGGCTGCATCCACACGCACGCATTTGTGTGCACACACGCGCGCGCGCACACACACACACACACAAACAATAACAATAGATGAACAAACACTGCACAACTGCTACAGACATTGGCTGATCTGAAAGTGGAAATGGACACGCAACTGGACCATTTGACCTTTCACCCCTCACACCAACTTACCTCCTAACAACCCCCACCAGGGCTTTCCTAAAACCACAATAATAATTCAACTAAGCCAGTGAGTTTGTGTCTTATCAACTGCACACAAAACAGGATGTTTATATTTTATGCTATCAAGCTTCTCTGATTCTACATTTAGAGTTTGAGAGATAAACTGCATAATTGTAAGAGTATTACACAAACAATTAGATGAGAAAATGCAGGAACCTATGTTAAAATGTGAACCAGTGAGTGTTAGCTACAGCTTTAGGCAGAACAACAATATCAAGTAAATAAAACATAAGTTGAATAACTTGAATTGCAATGAAAACATAATTGGTTAAGTTGGCCTATTGTTGAATTAATGCGGAGACAATGAGGTGCCAGGATGAGATAAGAGTATGTTGCTGACATCATGTCTATGACAACAACAAAGTAGTCAGTAGGTAGAACAGCTGTCCACAAACATTCATGACATCACATTTATGTTCAACTGAGAGCATTGAGGGCTTCTGCCAAGAGCTTGTCTACGTGATAAAACGTGATAAAATATTAGGACACCAGCTGTCAAATATCAGCTACATAATGTTATTCGCAACTGATAAAATTATGTGTTGCCACGTTTAACAAAACACATATTTTTACTGATAAAAGTTTGCACCCATACTCAAGAAAAGCTTTTGTCTACGTTTGTTCCACGACAAAATGCATGGATTTATTCAATAAACAAACAGCCTGACCACAGGTTATAGTGACTAACTGTGAATGAATAAAGAGTGACTAACTAGGAATGAAGAAAGTAAACGCAACGTTAGTGCGATGATGGCAAGTTGCCAAGCATAAAACATGCCCAGTGGTCCCTAGTTGTAAGCACCCCAGACACAGGTGGCTAGGTTGGAAGCAAAGCTTGTGGCAACTGCTCCCAAGGGGAGCACAGACAGCACACACTCATAACTCTTGTCTCAACGCAGGACAGTGAAAGCTTGAAGCAGTGCTCCTCCCTGCTGCTATTTGACATGACTCCATCCTCACACGCCAGGGGTCACTGCGCTGCACTTGCACTGATTATCTCCCCAAACCTTAGAAGTGAATAGAGTCGAACTGTGAAATTACAGCAACTGACTTCATTTGTTACAGCGTCAGCCATGGGAACACCGGAAATACCCGCCCCAATTTGAAGATGGATACGTGACTGGTGGGACTCCCAATACATGACCCGTTCACATCCTACACATTGCATGTAACACAAACAGCGTGTGGCTGAAATCACGCACAATGATATCACATGACCTGGTGCCGACCTTGCTCCTCGTAATTTATATCATTGGTTGAAATTAAAAGATGAATTTTTCAAAGGATGTGCCAGGGGTAGACAAGCCACAGCGACCCCTGGTGTGTGAGGATGCGTTATTCTAACTTGATACAGTTTCCACCTGGCTATTTCTTTCCATTGCATCCTGATCTAAACTTGGAACAACGTACACTGTTTTAATGATGGGGTGGCTGTTGCCATGGCAACATGTAGAGCCTAGAGACAGCCTGCTGGCCTATAGAGGCCTTATACAGAGTCTAATGCACTGTAATTATCACTAACAATCTCTAAGCGCATCTTCTCTCCCTGAAGCCGGAAGGGACACGAGCCTGCCTACAAGTTCCTGTCGCTACAACTAGAGGTGCTGGGACCTGAGAGCAAGTGCTGCAGTGTGTAGTGCGCGTGTGCTGTGCAAGGTCCTAAGCGAATGTACTGTGGTGTGTAGTGCGCGTGTGTCGCGGTCTACTCCAGGGTAGGTTAGTGGCGAGCAGGCGCAGTGGTTCTCCCTGTCCAACAGATGACCGGACACCTCGTACCACACACTCCATACAAGACAGTGGCTTTGTACACAGACCGCAATATGTATGTACACGTATGCATGTGCACACATGCCCACATACACATGCATATTTATCCACCCATACACACACATTTATAAGTACACACGTGCGCACCCATAATACAGTTGAACACCATACAAGCAGACCGCCTGAGGCAGTATCACAGGCGGTACACAGTATTTATATATACCCCCACCTACCAACAACCCCAGCAAAAGGCAGAGTGAGAGAGAAGCACAGGGGGTGACTGGGCGAGGGTGCAACCGGCTACAGGGCTGACACCCAGCACAGAAGAGGCACACATGCACCCAGGAGGGGGAGATAACACATGCACCCAAGGGGGTGAGACAGAGAGAGAGAGAGAGAGAGAGAGAGAGACAGAGCTTGTAGGAGGGTTAAGTTGACCTGCATTTGTGGCACACATGTAATAATAAAGAGCAAGACAACATTCAACCCGGCAGTTAGTGTGTTCTTATGTTCGCCGCATCCCAGACGCAGCGACGTCCACGGCGCGGGAAACATCAGCAATGCAACCACACAGAGTCTGCCCGACCCGAGACGACAATGACAACAAACAATGGATGAAGACAATGGGACAGAGGGAGCTGACGTAGCCCGCAGTCCGCGCTGTTACGTGGTTAAGACGGGGTCTCGCTGACCGGACCGCGGCCGACCGACCGACCGGACGCACAGATGGACGGCAGGCAAAGACTTAAGTAACTATGTAACAGTAATACTGAAATACTGTGGAAGTTGTGGCTAAACACAGGCACTGCTCAATTAGACGAAATGCGGTAGACTTACATGTGGACGGAGGCAGTTTGCTTCAATCCTAAATATAAACAAAGCACAAGTTTCCAGAAAACGCATTGCGTTTCATCTTCCTCGACATTTTTATTTATTTATTTATTTCAGTTGCAGACTGAGCGACTACTTGCAGGCTGTTATGCTAGTCGGTACACCACAAGATTTTTCCTTTGAATGCAACAAAACGATTACTACATATGCAAGGAATGGCAGGAATGAATCGCTATACCACTCAATACTTTTAGCACATCACAAATAAACACATCGAATGCGCTACACTAATATAGTTGCTAGATTACACATTTGTTATCATGTTGTTTATCAAGCGGTGTGTTTACAGTATTTTACATGTGATTACGTTTACAGTTTTGTTTTGTTTCAGTGACTTCTTTTGACAAACCTATACAATCTGAATGCTGCAGATCAGAAAACAATTGGTCAGAAGGGGGCCAGAAAACGTTCTCAAGACGTATTTCATCTTGTAAACATACCACTTTGTTCGAATGAATGGACAACTTGCAAAATAAAAGTTACTATTTTAAATTACTCCATCAATTCTTCGAAGCAAACTGCCTAAAATAAACGTCATAACACCAAGCTACCTATCCCAGATTTAAATCTCACATGGAGCGATATAACCCACATTGTGGCATTTATTGAAACATGTCCGCTGGTAATATGACACTATATACTGTATATTTCTGCTATGTCTGCCGCCTTACTGATAGGCAAGTTGAGTGAGAATGGGCGTGTTACCTTGGTTCTGCTTGCCGAGCCCCTGCCCAGCCTGCCAGCCTTGCTTCACCAGCAACTGATGTCCAACGTTGCTCTGAAACACAGATGAGACTAGATAATTGAGCTGACTTCACATTGACATCTACAACCAAGTGCCACCATGTTTATGTTCCATCCACACCACTTTCATAGCGGATTCTCGACCCAGTGGTAAACCATACAGGCCCAACACAGTACACACAATTACTTTGCAATCTGATTTGAGGAAGTGGTTGATTCTTTTTCGATTGTAAACCAAGTTTCCAAAACATTCGGATCAGAATGAGGAGTGAATATACACTAAACGTTAAATTGTTTATATTTGCTAAAGTTGATAATATCGAGTGGTTTAATTTTGGAGGCAGGTCCAACAGTTTCACATATCATGACTCTGACATAATGCCATATCTCTTGCTGTGGCCCACCTGACCTTATCCTAACTAGACAGGTGATCTTTGTAATGATAAAGTACCACATCTCTTACTGTGGCACCATCTCACCTTATCTCAGAGCCAATCAAAAAAAAATCAATACTGTGTTTTCTTTCATTAGCCATAACACCCTTGCCAGTTGATTACTCTGCATCATTGATGATCTAATGTACACACAGCAGCAAGCAGGAGATGTGAGATTAGCCAGGCTTCCTATCACTCAGTGTACTGCTCATTCGATTGTCACATCTATGGAAATAAAGCACCACGTGCTGTTGACAAGGACAAGTAAACTACAGCACTGGCTCTCAAGTTCTGTCTAGTGTCTCATTATATGTGCTGGTTGTAGAGTAATGACATTAACAGACACCAGCATATTGCAGTGTGTAACGCTGATGCCAGTGCTTGCTGTAACAGAAACACTGGTGAGACAACATCAGCATCTTAGACAGCCGAGGGTGTGGTGTGAGTGGGACTGCCACAATGTGTGCAGAATCACATACATTCTATAGTAGGTTGAGCTAAAAATAGCATACGTTTTACGTGGATATATTGCTTCTCCACAGGAGTAATTGAACTATTTAATATTGCTGAAAAATGACATTAGTAGGCATTGTACCAGTGACAACCTGGTGCATGCTTACGTTCTGCTTAGCTGAACAACTGATTGGATTTATTCATGACAACTGTGCACGACGAATCTGCATTAAAATATTTCAATGGACCAATACACACACTACGCCAGTCAACCAGCTAAGACAAAGCTGTATGTGTGTGCCTGTAACAGGGACTAGTTTGTAGTAACCAACATTTGTCAATTAAACATTTGACCACAACACAATTTACTAATTAAACAAGTTCATACATTTATATAAATCAACACATCTTAATTTGTGGGAACTGCTACAGCAATAAATGGTATAATTTACTCAACAAACACGTACCGATATTTCATTGTTATCTGACAGCTAAGACTATTATTATGCAATTTGATTATCTAATAAAACTGACGTCACCGGCACATGTAAAAACAAACTGTGAGTTGATGTAGTATCTGTATGACTTCATCAATAATGCTTTCAGCAGATCTTACAAAAACATCAGTACAAATCACCTAGAAAAACAAATAGGTAGAACAGCAATAAAATAAATCTCCACCAGCTGATTTAGCAAATGCTTGAAGAACTCATGTAGACTGCAACGAAGACAGACGACCCGGGTCATGGAGATACATCAATGTGGTCTCTAAAAACTAGAATTGGGGGGAAAGACTGAAGAGTTTGGTAGAGAGACATGAAAAAGACTGGAGAGTTTGTTGGAGGGAGATCTGGGAATAAGGACTGGAGTTTGGTGAAGAGAAATGTGGGAACAATGACAAGATGATCTGGTGAAGAAACATGGGAATAAGGGTATAAAGACGGAAGAGTTTCGTGGAGGGAGGTAGGGGAATTAGGACTGGACAGTTTGGTGGAAAGATAAAAAAACTGGATAGTTTGATGAGAGAGGTCTACTTGGGAACATGGACTGGAGTGTTTGATGAGAGAGGTCTACTTGGGAACATGGACTGGAGTGTTTGATGAGAGAGGTCTAATTGGGAACATGGACTGGAGTGTTTGATGAGAGAGGTCTACTTGGGAACATGGACTGGAGTGTTTGATGAGAGAGGTCTACTTGGGAACATGGACTGGAGGATTTGATGAAGGAGGTCTACTTGGGAACATGGACTGGAGGATTTGATGAAGGAGGTCTACTTGGGAACATGGACTGGAGGATTTGATGAAGGAGGTCTACTTGGGAACATGGACTGGAGGATTTGATGAGGGATGTCTACATGTACTAGAGAACATGGACTGCATGGGTTGAAATAGTGGTAGTCTGGGTAGTCCAAGGACTACCGCATAATTTGGGAAGATTCCTCAAATTTTTTGTTTGTCATGTTATTTTGGACTACCAGATTTCCCAACTAGGTGGTCCTGCTGACTACCAGAAATGTTGGAGTTATTTCTACCCCTGGACTGGAGGGTTTGGTGAGGGAAGATGCGATACACCTAGTTACATGGACTGGATGGTTTGGTAATCATCTGGTGTTTTGGTAAACATCAACACCGACTTGACATCTACACCACTGCAACAATACTGATTGAAAGACATTGCATTCTTCTGATACAAAACAGATGAAATCACTGAATATGTAAAAATAGGTACTTTACATAGAATCACATCAGAATCGGGAGACTTGTCAGCTACAATTACCTTGTAGCTGAAAGACCTAACACAAGACTAGACATGATGCTTTTCTTGATCATCTGAAGACACTGTGGTCTTTCACATCAGCTCATAAGGGACACTGCCCTCATCAATATTTATTTGGTACATTATCTTATATTTACTTGTCTACGACCGTTTTAAAACAACACACGCCATATCAGTACAACATCAAGACAATGTCACTCACAATCACAGACTAACCACAAGGCCATTACCAAATACACAGATGTTACGGTGAGAGGATATTTTCCAGGAACACAGACCAAACGAACGTCTGCAGCCTGGCCTTTAATAACAGGTATCAAAGAAGGTCAAAAGTCGCCTGTCAATCAGCAAGTTCATGAAATCTGCAAATGTTGCTGGACGTAATTGCAGTGGTCCTGGGGGAGAGTGTTTGACAGTGCCAATATAAGCAATGGATCAGGGCATGCTGCATGTGACACGTGATGCATGCAGTACTTGATGTGCTTGAGAGACCTCTCAGTGACAGCTTCAATGTAAGAAGCCTTCAAAGTCATTATTGCCTCCAGTCATTGCCTTAGTTCACCCACATGTCTGTGTGCCAGGCCTGAATAGGGACAAAGGTCAGTGACAGGCAATCACTGAAGACTAGCTTTAAATGTCCAGAGCCATCCACCTGTGTAAAGCCTGCCTTGGATGGGTAAAGGAGCAAAATAGGTCTTTAGAAATAATATCTATATAAATATATATGTATCACAATATTTTTGTACTGGCAAAAATTGTATCCTGCATAAAGACCTGAAGGTTTTTAATTTTTTTTGTAAAGTTTGTTCGCATGAAGCAACCAATATTCGTCATGCCATTATGCTCACACTGAATTCACATGCCTCTACCAAACCTGGGGCAATTTACAAGTTTATAGGAATTAAAGGCTGATTCTGACTCCAATTCCGGTAGAGGAATCAGTCAGACAAAAACCAGCAAGAATTTTTTTCGTGGAATTGATTGATGGAAAGCAGCAAAACTGGAATTACTTTGTGAAATCAGAATTGCAGACTGGAAGTCTGGAATATTATGTTTGATTCCACAGCCACCATTATGTTTTGCTTCAAAAGAAGAGTAAACAAATTCTTCACACGTGCATTACATAGAGTCTATGACAGGATCAGTAGTGATACCAATCAGTACCAATCAGTACAAATCCCAATACATACAAACAAGTTATACATAGAGATATGCCAGGAAATCTTCATTATTACCTACTGTAATTCCAAATGGTTTTCAACTCCCAACTGTACTTGCCAAAAAGCAAGCGCAATTGAACATTTACACACAATCCTGGCACCATAAACAACCTGTTTCCATGATCTTTAGTTTTACTTTAGAAAAAGGCAGGTTGTCAACATTGAATTCTGAGTTAAACTACAACTTTTTTTTTTTTTTTTAAAGAAAGCATATTTAGAAGATAGAATTGAAAATCCCCGCAGTGTGGTTGAAATCAAAATCCAAAAAGTTAGGATGGAATCAAAATATCAGTTATGTAAACTCAACCCAAGGTCTGCCATGTACCCAGTCTAACCCGAGACTTCTGTCAAAGCTGTACCCATACTAACCTGAGACTGATGTCACATCTTTCAAGACCTTTGTATCTGTACCCATGTTAACTTGAGACTGACGTCACATCTTTCAAGATCTAGGTATCTGTAGCCATTTTAACTTGGACACTAATTTCACATCTCTATATCTGCATACATTTTAAACTTGAGAGTTAGATTGATGGCATATCTCTGTACATACTCTAACCTAAGACATATGTCACCTGTATCAAACAGGATGCTCGGACTGATCTCATTCTGACCGCAGACTGATGTCACTTGACTGTGCCAATTCTAAACTCAGACTGTTGTCAGACATGAACAAATCTATGAAAGTATAAAGAGTTGATGTTCTAAGCAGTATAGTGTATAGCCACTTTGAATGTGGCCCCTGATTCACAACAGTCATTAATTACTCACACTCAAGTACTGATTGTCACGCCTGCCACTGAAGGTGTACAGTAATTAAGAGAGCTAATTACCTGCATGGCCCCATCTGCCCACATCAACTTCACCTTCTGCATGGCGAACAGCCCACACGTGCCGTAGTAAACAACGACCTGACCACTGGCCGAATCAGCATCCATCTCGCTGACCAGAGCTTCACCACTAGTCTGCTGTTTGAGGGCACCACCACTGACACTGGCTACGGAGCCTCTGATCGGCCGGCGTAGTCATACACTCGTGTGATAGCAATCATGATCACATGTCGGTAGTATTATATAGCTGCCTGCCGCCACTGCTGCTGCTGCTGCAATCACTTGTGGTGCCCCATGCATCAGTCTGTAACGCCAGCTCAGCTCAGCACGCACGCGTGCACATACTACCCCGCCGCGTGTGCAAACACTTTGACACAGAGCGTGCGGCAGAATGAAGATAAATGTAAAACGATACAGGCATGACAATCAATCAATTAGGAACGGGGGCACTATAGTATCCATTTAGCTGCGCGAGTGTGTCCACACAATCGATCAGCACACGGATCACTATTTATTTTTCATCGGCGGTCGTGTTAACATTTTCCAACGTCGCGCGCAAAATTACATAAGGGATGTTCTTAAAATGGCTTAGGCCTACGGGAATTCTCGTCAAAATGTAAATTTTGTCTCTCAGAAAATCAATTCCAATCACATTACCCAAAAGACTTAGTGTACACGTGCAGCCTGGCTGCCTCAATGGAATTGTAATTGTGTAGCATCAAATACATACAACCTCGGAATTCCCTTGCTAATTTTGAAATAGTTTTATCTATTCAGATATGGCTGCTTCAATGAAAAAATTCTACATTTCCAGTGACATCTCCGCAAAACAATCTGCTCTTTATATGGATGTCAATTAGCCAATACTGTAGTGCAAGCGAGCAATCAGATGGTATACTGCCTTCCCTGAGGGACAGTCAGCGACACACTGAGAGTCACATTTAAACTGCAGTAAGTTGAGAGGACAATTCCACAGTACTTAGCAAAAGTGGAGTATCCCAATTTAAGGTGGAATGTGCTTTGAATATTAATCAGCCACACAGCAGTAAACGTTTCGTAGTCTGCAATGCAAGAACAGGTTGCCCTGGTATTGTGTGCATCCACTAAATACATTGCTCATTTCTACTTCCAATATTAGCACACAGTGTCTTACATGTCTTGAAATTTTGGATATAAGTAGGCATTCATAATGTCTCTGAAAGTTTCAAAAACAAGACTAACATATTTTCTGAAGCCAAATACCAATGCAACCTATGTGCACCCTTTTGGTCATCTGGATTCTTGCTGAATACGCTGTGCACGTCTTGTGATATTTTAAATGTATCGATTCACATCACCCATCCCACACCATTTCTGGTACAAAAAGGCATGTGGTCCAAACAAGCTTTGGTGTCAAAATAACACATTCACAAAGAAATGCCAAAAAAAACCACAAGATTAAAAACTATTTAAACCCCTTTGTACCAGGAACAATGAGGCTGACCATGATATCAATAATATTGACAAATTAACTATTTTTGCAAAATGTTATGCGAATGAAGAAATTTGTTTTCCAAAAATAAAAATTAAGAGCACAACGACATGTTTACATTCCTCAACACAGAATTTGAAGCAGTTCGTGTAAGTGATGTAACACAAAGTGTCGCTGCTTAACCCATGTCACGTATTTATAACACAGCGTGGCAGTGGCAAAAACCTATAAAGTACACCTTAGATCTATCGTGACTGCTCCAGTGATTGGATAGGCCCAGTTAAATAATGAATGTTGCAAACTGATAACATCTGTGATGCAAATGTCACCATCAGTTATCCCGGCAGGCCACCATTATGATGCATATCGGCCTTGTAAACGCAAAGAGTCATGCATAGTCAGGTTGTATTTATGTCAAATGAACATTCACGGTTGATGCTTGCCAGAGGCGAGCGGACAATAGTCACACTGTTCTTAACATTAATGTGGCACGCAATAGTGGGTAACGACTAATTAACATTGTGTATTGGTTTAATAATTGTTCAGATCTTCCACAATATACATGTGTTAAAAATAATGTATAAAACAGTGTCTATGTTAACATTCTGTGCAGCTGCCACATGTTTACTTTGCCTACTGTTTGGCATGCCCAGACCTGACCACATTTGAATGCAATTATTATATGCTTTGTAACTCTAACTTAACGTATCACTAACTTCTACACAAACAGCTTGAGTGCACTTCTTACATTCTAAGAATGTTGTTGTTATATTATAAACCCTTTCTTCTTGCTTGTCCAACACACATACAAATGTCTCCATGTTTGCTGGATCTACTAACAAGGTCGCAACAATGAATTAACAGTGACCTTATTTACCACTCATATTATGTAGCTTGTAGTAGCTAATACACACATCAGATGACCAGACAGTTGTGTCAGATGGTATCTATGTTTCTATGTGCACCGTACAATTATCATGTCGCTGTACACAAAAGTCTATCATGTTCACGGCCTGTTATGCGAATAAAATGTACACAGTTCAACAAGAGGAATGTGGGTTCAGTGTTTCACAGACAGGGCTTTATGCAGAATGATTGTTTTGTTAGGCACCATTTTTTTTTAGTACACATGTGCAAGTTAACTCACATGTTACATACAAGGCTTTTAAAACTAATCAAAATGTGTGTTATGACCTAAAACAAACAACAAAGATACATGTTACGCCAACTGTCACAGCATAACAGACAATATCTATAATTTTTGATGACCTTTTTGCTCCATTTTTACCCATCCACATTTTACCCATCCAAATGTCTATGTTTGCAGATCTACTGACTCAGTACTGAGTAAACCACAGTATGATGTGATCACTAAGTGGGTGTCACACTTGAGGACACAGCCATGAGACACATTTAATCAATTAAACACAACAGGCTCTAGTAACATAAGCTGACCAGGACTGGACTGTTTAGCACACAGGCCCATCCCAGATAAACATAGGACTAGTTGTCTGGCATGGTTATTTTCTACTGAATGCCCTTCTAAAGCATGTTCAGTGTTCATTTTGTAGGTTTTATGAAGTAGCAAGTACCAAAAATAATTACGGCTAATACATTGTTTTGAAATGGCTTTGAATATCACAAAAGAAGACTTTAATATTGGAAACAATCTTGATACAATTGTTTAGGTAATTAGTGGCTTGGCCTGATTCATAACTGTACATGTATCGAGGTATTTTAGAGGATGCAAGGTAACTGTAAATAGACCCAGATATGTCTCAGTTTCACAGCAAATAAGTATTTTGAAGCAGGACCTTAAACTGTAACTTCTGTGGCACCAATATCCTCAGAATCCAAGCCGAGAGGCACAACAAAACCAGTGGATCAGCATTCTCATGGTCAAGGGCAATGCAAAGGTCGTCAACAATTGAATGGGTGCACTAAGAAGCTAGGGTGGATAGGCGAGATTAAACAGATAGGTTTTCAGGTGACTGTGAAATGTAGTAACGTTTTCTGTCGATTTAATCTGTCAGGAAGTGTATTCCAACTTGCCTTAATTTAAACACCCAAGAAAGACTGCAAGAAACATCATACTTCATACTCCATTGTTTGATCAACTCAACGAGACCAGTGTTCTTAGTATGGACTTTGGAACATAATCTGTTATGCAAACGTACTTGTAAACCTAAACTAAATCAATATATTGGCTAATGGTCAACTAAATTTTTTACTCTTTCTGCCAACTTGTTTTTATTCCAGAATCTGTTTCAGAAGTATACAAATATCACTATTCACTAATGGCATTATTTGATAAACAAATCTGCCAGTCTTATGGACCAGCACTTTCTCAAAATTACCAGCATGATGAAATATTTGTCTGTTCTGGCTCTGGGTTACCAGCAATTTAGAATGCTGGTTAGAACTTAGAAGCAATTACACTCAAAATCAACAATTTGTTTCCCAAGTAACAAACAAACAGACAAAATTAACAATTTTCAACAGTCTTCTAACTTTTCTCTCCTTGTAAGAAATATTCTCAGTACTCATAGATCAAATATGTTCTCTGGAACTTGTTAATGTATAAAACTGTTGTCAATAGTCAACACAATTTCAGTTTCACAGAAGCTGCGATGTTGATGATTTTGTGACTCTGACCAGCTATCAAGGATGGTCAGTTCCATGGGGATTAGGGTTATTATAATATTTAAAATTGCATATTTAAATAATAATTAAAATAATTGTCTACCATTTCTTTATATCATGATTGTATGTGTTGATTTTTGTATAAAAAAAGGTTTGGTGTAATCACTTGTAGATGCACTAGTAGACATAGCTTTATGTAGAGACCCGTCCACCCGTCATTTGGACGGGTAAAAACGAAAATGGACAGGTAGAAATGTGGGTGGACGGGTAAAAAAATGAAGGCGCCAAAAAGGTCTTCCAAAACCGTAAATATTGTTAGTTATGCCTTGAAAGTGAGTGAAAATGGTGTCACATGTGTTTGTAGTCCATTTCAGGTCATCAGACACATTTAATAGTTTGTAAACTGGCTTAACAGTTAACATCCATATGTCCACCAAAATATGTGTGACTGGCAATCATGTTATCCTGCATAAAGCCCTGCTAGTAGAATGTTACAGTGTTTCGTGATACAGCCTAGTGGGGGCACACACAAGAATAACACAAACAGCAACACTTATCACAAATGAGTAAATATTGAAATATTTAGCTAACAAATACTAAAGATAAACAAGTCATTCTTGGAATCGTGCATGGTCCTTTATAGACAGTGTTTTTACGAACCTATCAGGACATCACACATAATCATAATCGACTGTATTGATTTCTTGCTCAATTACGCTGAAACTGCTATTTTAAGTTGACATATAGAACAGATATATAGTATGACTATTACCTGGGGAGATTGTTCATCTACTTCATCAGTGCCTGAGACAACTTTATCCTTCTCACTTCCATCTTCTTTCTCCCCGCTGCCCTTGTCACTTCCATCTTCTTTCTCCCCGCTGCCCTTGTCTGCCTCCACATGGCTGTCCTGCAAGTCAGAAGATGTGGGAAACTCAGAGGTTTATCAAATTGGCTGGCATAAACATACTAGAAGCACAGTGTATTAAATTATTAATTATTTTAAACTGACATAATCATCATCTTGTATGTCTGTGATTCTAAATTGCATTAACTGTATCAGTGCTTATTATACTATGAACATTTAGAAACAAAACAACTTGAACAGAACAAAATCGTTTAAGAAAATTAGGAATAGTTAACATGAAGATAAAACTTGTCTAATATCACATTCACGGTATGGGTGAATTAACCCTCTCAAGGCCAGATTAATGGAGATATATACCCGCTACTGAATTTTTTTAAATCGAAAGATTGTGTTGTGACCGTATCTATATACTTGAGTTGCACAAATACAAATAAATAAATTATAGTCCGATTTAAATAAACTTCACTACATCTGTAGTACTAATTCCTTGAGTAAACAGCCAAGTATGTGCCAGATATGTAAATTTATTACCCAAATATGAATTATCAAAGTTTGACAAAATTTATATAATGAAACATTTTTCAACTTCTTTTAATAAAATATTTGTTATTAATACTTGCAGTGTACGAAATATAAATAAATACTATAAAATGAACAAGTAATTACATGTCCATGGTAAACAAAACTGAATTATTTTATTGAGTGAGTGTATTTTCCATATTTTATACAAAATGGCATTCATCGATCATCCCAGCAGAATAAATAAGTCAGTATTATATTTCAAATGTGTAATCGTACTGTTGATGACAGCGTTCATTACAAACTCGGTACAAATTTTCAGCCTGAATTACTTAAGTTCAACGTAACGACAACATCAATAATTACAGGAGCTAAAAAAAAAAAACCACATCAATATTTGTTTTACCACTGAAAAGTTTGCATTTAATCATAGATAGCTAGTTAGCATATTGTTTTAGAATAGTTTGTGTACTTCCATTTATATTCATCCTTGCAGCAAATGCTAGAATTTAATCTCATTGGCTGAAAATATATTTACTGTGTGACGATCATGAAAAGCAGTACCAGAATTCTACTACAAAACCGCATGGCAGCTGTCGCTATATAGCCACGGAAATTGCCTGTAATTCGAAATGTTGACACTTGCCAGTGATACTTCCATATTATTATGTGCGAAATAGACTGCCATTATTTGATGACACCTTTTTGCAGTACACAGTTTAAATGTGTTTCTGTACTCAGGGGTATTCATGCAATCTGGCCACGAAAGGGCATTCTGACCATGAGAGGGTCAAATCAGGAGTTTTTTTGGTGCATGGAAATGAGCCTGTTTTAAACATGTGTGCTTGGCCCATTCTTCCATACAATTACAAAAGGTAGTTAATTTAGATAGGTCATTCATTGTACATGTTGCTCGTGAACCCTGGCATATGTCTCCAGAGTCTGACAGCGAGTTACTCAGTCATACATTT
Organism: Ridgeia piscesae; assembly: GCA_025642075.2. Taxonomy (NCBI): domain Eukaryota; kingdom Metazoa; phylum Annelida; class Polychaeta; order Sabellida; family Siboglinidae; genus Ridgeia; species Ridgeia piscesae. Next base: position 642,743 of record JAODUO010000525.1, read on the forward strand.
TGGCCTGGACCTGGAGGGGGGGGGCAAAACCTCAATGATCGCATCCTCTCCACTGACTAATACTTAGACCTACGTAATAAAACATATCTAACTAAGTTGATAATATTGGTAGGTTCCTGTTGGAAACAGCTATAATTTTATGTGTACCCAAAAAACTGCACATACCTGGGCCTCAATTGGTTTGTTTTGAGCAAACACCTCAACACTAGCAGCCATATTGGAATTTCCCTTGTCGGGCATAAAACTCGAAAGGTCCTTCTCCGTTTGACGCATCTGAACTGCCATAGGCGTTATTTTGCGAACTGGTGAAAGTTCGCCATCACGGGTCTACAGCAGACCTGTTAACCTTTTATATGCGGCTACAATGAAGGTAACGTAATTGCTTAGATGACATGGGAAACCAATTCCTGTTTGTAGCCTCTTGACGTCGAAGCCGCTATAAAGTAGAAATCGGGCGCAGGGTAACCGGAACTTGTTTCAATTTTCAATCGCGACACCTACCGACCAATATGGGACATAGACCAAAATATTTATATAAATGTGCTTCTATACATTATAAGCCTGTGAAAGATGGGACGTTACGATAGCTGAATCCATTAACAATTTAGTAGTTAATGTCAATGACGTTTTTTGTTGAGCTGTTCAACAAAAGTGGAATCTCCATCCTTGGCAAAGTATATAGAAATTATCATAATCCTGTTGATATTTTATCCACTTTAATTTTCTACAGCACTTTATAGAATAGCTTATTTAATTATATACACTTTTTCTGGCCACTTAATTATGTAAATGAATTCTACAAAAATAAAATAATTCAATAATATTATGTTTTAAATATGAAAAACTGCAAAAAATCTATAGAATATAATTATAAATAATAACGAGCACAATTTTTAAGTGCCATGGATTCAAGATATACCCTGTTCAAAGGTAATGCGCTTAAGTATTTTTTTGAAGGTCTTTAGAGTAAAATTTTTACATCTCATGGAAAACACTGTTCCACAGAGCAACACAGAAGGCTTGACCACAACACTGGTGGAGATGTTTACTTCATACACAGTAGAGAAGCGCCTAATGAGAATTGCTATTTTATATTGGGCGGGTAGAGCATAAATTGTCTACTGAATTTTTACTAAAGGCAACACTAAAGTCCCTCGACACAGTGAAAATGCCTAACATCACACTCCATCCTGTCTTTGTGTCCCGCCGGGTTGGACAGAAACATGCAGAAGCACCAGCTGAGCTCACCAATGTTTGCCATGTTAATTCCATGGTTAATCAGCAGCAATGTTAATTATACATTACATCTGCAAACCTTTTAAGTAAAAATCCTGCAGAATCAGTAAGAGACATCGAAAACCTTCGAGATAGACTCACCAAAGCTATCAGCTTCACCCACTCTTTGAAGTTAATTAAACACCTCCTACAACTATATGCCTACATCTCTTGAGGAGCTCGGAAACAAGAATGGCTGTTTAGAAGGTTTAAATTAAAACATTTGTTTGAGCAATTCTGCACCAGTACTAGGCCAGCTGGATGTTGGGCTACTTTGTTAAATGACACTCACAAACCTAATATCTAGTTGTGTTTTGAGCGAATGCTCCGCAACATGTAAACATATCCAACAACCAAGACAAGTCCAACACATCTTTGTCAAGTAATACAGAAGAGCAGCATACCAGCTGTAATTAGTATTAAACTTTCTGCTTACGTTTTGTTCTAGTGTCAATACATTCTTGAGATAATATACACCAATACATGTACACTGCTTTAGTACGAATGGTACATAATCCAGCTACTCCATCAAACAACTTACTTTCAAATATTGATATATCTAACGGTCGATCTATCTTCACTTGTTCTCCCATGCTCCAGTTTCCACATTTACATTACACCATTTTATCATTACATCCAAGTCTGTCGGATCATGCAAGTTGACCATTTGGTATACTTAGAAACGGTTGGATTACGTAACCAGGAAGCACACAGCAGGTGGGTAACATAATAACAGTCATTTAATATTATTCAGACTAAAAAAGACAGTTGAAGATATATAAGCTTGAGGGAGAGCTGCTACCATGTATAAAAATTGTATATCCGTTGGATACTGTTGCAATGACACAGGACACTTTAAATTTAAACCGTTTTGAAAAACACTGAACATCAGATGGCCAAAACAAAAACATGGGAAGAGAAGATGAGTGTGAAAGTTAACAATACAAGATGGAAATGGATTTGATAAATGCACAGTAATGTTTAGAGGATCAGCCTGAACCAAGAGAATCTGGGTTTGAACAATGTGCCATCTTACCACACATCTTATACAGCGTAGTATCCGGTCCTCATGATTGCCCAAAGCACGTTTACACTTTACTTCCCTGGCAGACCTGTTCAATCAAACACCATCTCAACTTCTCTGGGAAGCATCCAGTCATATGCTACAATTAATGCACGAAGACTGCTCATACACATATCCACCATTGTCTGTAGCCAAGTACTCATTTATACAGCCGAGAGAACTGGAGCAAATTTGCCTACGGTTTTAACACTGCACGATTAAAACCCAGGTTCTCTTAGTCGAGTCCGAAGCTCTACCTCTGAGTTATTGCACCCTACTACACAGGTCTACCACGGAGTAATGTGTGAAATAAGGATAGGACGGTGTTAGAGCTTACCTTTTATATGAACACTTCTTGGTAATAGTTATAACATAAACAAAAACAACATAGAAACTGAACAAATATTACACACCAACATGGCAGTTTTTTATTACCAATATTGTACAATTCTTGATCCAGCAACTACACATGTGAATCACACAGTGAAAAGCATTTGGCAGAACTTTCACTAGATGATTATAATCTATTTGATCAGAAACGATGTGTTGATCCAATTGTTGACATGATGATGCTCCTTGTAACTCTCCCAAACAACCAGGCCTACTTTCCATATAACACTTAATAATGATGAATACATTTATTAAGTTTTTATTTTATCAGGAAAATAAATTCTACATTACGGAGTATAATACTTATCAAAAAGTGTCTATGTCATACATCACCACAAGTGTATTTTTTATTTATAATGAGTGTCCTGCTTTCTGGGCATATCTCACTGAACTTAGGCCTGGACTGTGATGTCAATGCCTGGACTGTGACGTCAAAGCCTGGACTGTGATGTCAATGCCTGGACTGTGATGTCACCACCTATAATGCTCTAACAATGCGCCTGTTCCGTAACTTCTCCAGATACTCCTGCATCTTCTCCGAGCCACTTGGCTTTGGTTCGTAGTAGTGTTTGGGTGGTTTTCCTTCAGCCAGTCGCACCAAGTAGTGAGTGTATCTGTAACTGATGTGGCCGTACCGTCCACGGGCATGTCGTCTCGCTCCTTTGATAAAGTGAGCATTCAGGGCCATAGAGTCCGCTGCAAGACACAAACAACCCCACCATCAGACACAACCCCACCATCAGACACAACCCCACCATCAGACACAACCCCACCATCAGACACTTGCTAAATCATACCAAACCATTTGCGAAAATGTTCTATGGCAGAATACTATAGTAAAACAAGATACCTCGTTCAGGGACCGAAATTTGAAATTCAAGGCTATTAAAAAAAAGAAATTCAAGACTGTTTTAACGACAAATGTACTTTTAAGCGCAGTAAATTAAGTCAACATTAAACAATTTACTTACTAAGAAAAAATGGTGCCAACAACAACGAAATGATGATTGCCCAATGTGCATGAGTTATTTTTTCTGGCTGTTATTCATCACAACAATTGAGTCAAAACAATAGTTTACTGACCACAATTAAATTCAAGACTTCAAGGCTATTTTGTAAAATTCAAGGATTTCAAGGCCTTGAATTTGGTCCAATCAAATTCCAGGCTATTCAAGATCCCGTACAGACCCTGCTCGTTAAACAACTAATACATTTATTAGTTGTATAATAATGCGTCTTGTTTTAACACCATACCAAGCTAGTATGTAACACAGCACTTGTAAAGTCGCGTGAACTTTCTTTTGAAATGTTTACATGTGCAGACTAATGCTAGTAATGCCATCACTTTATTCCCAATTATAACATGATCCGATAAAAACATCTTTCTCTTGATTCAAGTATCATTTCACAGAATTTAAACAATGGTACTCTAAAAGTAATATTGTAGCATTGTTATTTTTACACATAAATCACATGATGATGGTGGAAGAACTAAGCTGGTATCATAATTTTGTACATTTATATACACATGACCAGACATCATGTGGTTACCATGATCACTAATATATAAATTAGTTTCATAATGTTACCTTCTCACAAAGTAAGAGTTGACAATATTGTTCTAATCTGTTACAGAGAGATGGCATTTTTTAATAACACGCATCATTAGTCTTATCCAGAAACTTGCATATGTTGTATCAACCCATAATACGTACACCAAAAGTATGATTAACACAACCGGTGGTTGGCTGATTGTACATACCAACCCACAGATTTGATTTGTATTCGACATTATGATCTCGTACGGCCATTTCTTGGGCTTCCAGCAGCACCTACAACAACACATGGGCGGCAGGTGGATTAGTCAACAAACATGTCTTTCTTGTGCTTAAATGTCACCCCCCCCCATTTTTTCGAACCTTGTATTTATATGAAACCACTGGATAAACTATGCCATTTTTGTCAATCGTCGCCAATTTGTTTGAGTAATAAACATTGTCTGGTTTATAAATATTTGCAACCAATTTTTGCAACTTACCAGACATAACAATCAAAGTCACTTATCTCTATGGCTGATTATTTGTTTGAAAAGTAACTCTTTTAATTAAGAATTCACACACAAGACACTTGAATAAGTGAAACTGGTCATAACGGTCTGAATTAATTGACGGTTTTTAACAACATACATTCCAAATCTACTGCTGCAATCTACATTGACATGCAGTCTGTACTACAGATCTGATGTGTTAAACTGTGTACAGACAATGCCTAATACAGACACAACAGGATCTTGTTCTGATCTTCCACCTGTGTACCACAAACCAGTGACATTGCCACCAAATGACAACAAACTTCTGAAGAATATAAACCAAGCTACTACAACATAAGATTAAGTAAAACTAAATAGTAAAGACATTAATAATTCCAAGACTGAGAGGTGAAAAAGAAAATGCAGTGAACCAACCTCTTTGACAACTGCTGAACCTTTCCTTTCAACAAATGACAACTGCTTCAGTGCCTCGTCTATAGACATGCCACGGATCTGAAACATGACAACCTGTGTATGAGAAATCATCTATACTTCTACATTTTATATCAGTTCTTTGCCAGTTGACAGCATGGCAAATGCATGTTACACAGCATGGCAAATGCATGTTATACACAGCATGGCAAATACATGTTACACACTGCATGGCAAATACAGTGTGTAACATGACGCCACTGAAGATTGTGTATATCCTTCATGAAAGTATTATTATAAAAAAATTATTCTAATACATCAAAACAGAAGTAAAACAGGGTAGTAACTAGGTATGTGGCTTTCCAAATGGGTTCTTCCATACAAACAAAAACATGAGAGTACACCATCCTTAAAACCAGTAAAATGCTGAGGCATTGAAAGATGGGACGTTACGTATATATTACATAAAATATATATTGTATATATACATACATATATTGTATATACATATATATATATATTCACATATATATATATATATTCACATATATACATACATACATACATACATACATACATACATACATACATACATACATACATACATACACATACATACATACATACATACATACATACATACATACATACATAAATACATACATACATACATACATACATACATACATATATATACTAGCTAGGTTTATTGAATGTTTGGTGTGAAACAATGTGACTGTGTTATATACAGTGGTGTCCGTGTGCTACCAACACAAAGGCAGGACAGAGAGCTGCTGGACAAAGCAATGGACATACCATGAAAGCGATGTACCACATCTTCTTAGGGCTGTACTTGATATTAGCTCGGTAATGTGTAATCTCCTGCAAACACAATGTGAACAGCCTGCAAGTGACTCACTCTACTGGGATCAACAGATGTTTCTGTCAGTGCTGTTCATAGTTTGTTCTCAGAACACGGTTCACTTTCTGACAACAGTTCAGAACAGTGCCAACTTCAAACTTGCGTTAATTATACAGCTGTGTCACGGTGTGGTGGATGTACCCATATGACAAGGTGATAGCTGCTTTTTATGAAGGAAGTTGACATTTCCAGGAGTATTCAGTCGAGGGTGTAATGAAGTAAACTTGGTCATGTACACTTTCAAGTATTATGAAACAAACTTGTCAACTATAAATACATTAGGCCAAGTAGTACAAGTAATATATAATAAAATAATATTACTCTTGTGGCAATTAGTAAATGTACTAAAAGTAGATATTAATTGTAAGTCAATAACTATAAATATACCAAGGATGGGCAACACAGCACAGACATGACGTGACTGAAAGCTGGCTAAGATATTATTGTCTCAGTGTCTTCATATGATGCACTCACCGCCGGTCTGATGGGTTGCCCCTCCATAAGGGGAGGGTACACAATGTCATTGTACTTGGGCCAGCCAGTTGGCTCCTTGGGTGTCGCCCTCTTGCCTAGGGTTGTGCACGTGTGGAAGTTGCAACTGCCGCTGGGCACGAGTGTAGTGACAGCTGGTGCCCAAGTGCGGCACATGACAGGCCTACAATCAGACATTTAAATACAAACACAAATATTTTTGAGGGATTCAAATACAAATACTTTTAAATACAAATACACTGAAAAGTATTTCAAGTACTTTTCATTTTCAGGATACATTACTATATAGGAAAAAGAAAAAAAACCGATATATCAAAGAGTTCGAGACATCTAGTTTATTGCCATTGTCTAAGTTGTCTGGTCCAGTATCTATCTGGCTATTGTTCAGTGTTCACTCTTGCTCAGTTGCTTAGTTCACTATTGCTTAGTTCACTATTGCTTAGTTCACTATTGCTTAGAGTTACACCAGAGAAACATCAGCTGCTGGAAAGTGTTGTCAGTGAGGCGGCATCTCTCTGGACGAAACACCATCCCAGCGATGCTGAAAAGCCTTTCAACTGGAGCCGAGTATGCAGGGATGCAAAGAAAGATGGGGCTAACTTGGCTAGTGTTGGGTATGACAAGAGAGGCAGTGGCTTCTTGTGAACAACCCTTCTTATACAGCGGTATCAAAGGTCTACTGCCTCAATGACTGCTCACATGATGGCTTAATTGCCTTTACCAGGCCGTAATTTCTGAGTAAATTGCCAAAGGACACAGTACAGTTACTTGATTTTTAAGAATTCAATCAAGAACTATTTTAAATTGCAATTATCATACGCATTTGAAATATCAAATACTTTAGGAAAGTATTTAAATACAAATACACATGTACTTTCAATTCCTAAATGTCAAATACAAATACTTTAAAAAAAGTATTTAAATACTTTCAAATACAAATGTATTTGACCCCACATCTGCCTACAACATGATTGCTAATAACAATCTAATGTTTTTACATGGTGTCAATAGTACAGACGGGGGAAATATCAAACAAAGTAAAATTTCAGAGTGGGTAAACATATAACCTGTCAGGGTTACTTGTGGACTCGCCACTTCTGGTACAGTCAAGTATTGTTGACAATAAACACTGTTTATAATTTTTCCAGAGGTAGATAAAAAAGTAATCAAAAGTATTCATTGGGATTCAGGAAATTCAAGGAAAGTTTGCCATCAGCATTTAATGGCGCCATCCCCAGAAAAGTATCTACAAGATTACTAAGTCACCAGCTAGTGCAAGAATAGCCAATGTCATGGAAATACTGACACCACATGCACACTTTTAAACTTTCAGTTTGCAGATCTAAAAAAAATACTTATTTGTCAGTCCAATTATAGCAGCATATTAGTGCAATTTATGCAATCTAGCTTGTCAACACAGATGACAATTATTGTTGATAAACCACAGAATGCAGTCTTACAAATTGTTTTCTTCCTTAGTGATAAAGTGGTTCAGCGGCCAGTGCTTCTGACTAAAAGAACGCATGTTTGAATCTTGTGCCACTGTATTGAACTTTGGGCAAGTTTTATCGTTTTACCGTGACTATCCTGCTAAACTGCACCCATTCACTCAGTTGTATGAATGAGTTCTGGCTATAGACAGTGGTGTATTTTTTTTAACACACAATCTTCATGTATTTATTGAAGCATGGTTAGATGCTTCACAAAGATGTCAAGATGGTGTTGGACTGAACAAGTCTCACAGAGAGGTTAAGACCCAGGGAGTTTAAGATGTCTTGATCAGTCCTGAGCCGGACTGTCAATCGAGGGGACGGTGGTTCAATCCCACCTACCGCCGTTTCAAAACTTGGGCAATTTCGTTCACCCTACATTTACCTGTCTTTCGGAAGTCAGTGGTCCCTTCTATCTGGTGGAAGTAAAAGATGCAACACAGGGCGTACACGTGTAACCTGTAATGGACTCACAAATTCTCGTTGGACTTTAAACGCCCTGCAAAGGGCCCTGTCCAGTATCTGAGGACTAGATACTGTGCTATGTAAGTACTTATCTTTTCATACCTTTAGCCCGGCATTGACATTGCCTTTAATCCAGGAACAATTTACTGTGTTGGTTATTGTCATAAAATTTGTTTTGTCCCCAAATGTTTGTGGTAAGTCGTAAGGCCCAGCTAATTTTTTAGAAAGCAGTTTGACCCCACTAATTAAAAATTATAATTCTGCAGTGTCAGTGAAAAACGAGTTGAGCCTTGATTCTTGACCCGGCCTACATTTACGTTACAGTTTTAGGCTACGTTAGCCCAATTTTAGTGCTGTTTTGGAGGAGAAATGTTAAACATTTGCGGTTAACATTCATGTACTGGTGTATTATCGCCCACATACCTGGTCAACGAGACCGATGCTCGGAAGAGCGACCTCAGACCTAAAACAAATAATACACAATCACATTGTCTGATACACACAAGACATCACATATCTAATCAGAAAATACTGACGTCAGTTTTATGTTTATGCAGATAAATAACATATCACACCATTCTGCATGAACGACATCCTAACCACGGCGAGATGAGCACATCTGCAGAACGACGGTAGTATATTACTTTGTGCGTGAGATTATACTTACATGAATAAAATTAATGATTTCGTAGACGTTACATGATTTTAATTTATATAATTATATACGTGTGCATCCTTATGTTGAAAATTAATGTGTGGTCATATCAAATGAGTAAAAGAAAGCATGTGTTTTAAAGTGCACAGCACGGCCAGCGGAGATGAAATTCTGTAGAATTCTATAAAATTGAAGTTACATTTGGAAAATTACTTATAATTCTATGTAATGATTTATGCAATTTATTTTGGTATCCTCAATTTGTATGGCATTTAATCCATTTTCTATTTATTTTTCATAAACATATTTGATTAATTTCACAGAGTTAAAAATTAATACATCTAGAGAAAATCTCCCCCCCCCAAATCTTATGTTTCTCTATAGGAACAAAACATGATAAATATTGTATGGGAAAATTGTCGTTACATTAATTTAGTAAATTAGATGCACTTGTGCATAAATATGGTCTTTATTGTTTGGCCTACCCTATATTGTATACATAGCGAATTCAGTGGCCCGTCATTACTGCCATGCTGCATGCATAGGTGGCGCGCGCATCTGTAAGGGTACGAGTTTCCTGTGTGAAGGTCGGTAAGAGCGAGCAAAATGCCGTTCACAAACGCCGACTGGCTGCCTAGCTATGACGAGTTGACGGTACCTGAAATCGAAATGAGTGCTGCTCCACTCAGAGCAGGATCTCACCACTTTGGGAAGTACTGCGACTTCCAATGCAAGGTATAAGCAATGCGACCATGCACGGTGTTACTGGCCGGCCTACGTCCCTGGGCCTGGCTGTCTGAGACTAGAATGATACCTGGATAAGATGTCAGTAACTAAGATTATGACCCGCAATAAGTAATACTTTACTTTCACATCTCCACATTAAGATCACAGGGATTTTCAGGTAGATTATAAATTATGGATTATTCAATTATATAAAGACTCAAATGACACCATCAGCAAAGCCGAACCTGGCCTGGGCCTTGCCCAGCCGCCTGTCAGTTTGACAGTGTCACTGACAGCGACAGTTGATACAGTGGCGTTTGATACAGTGGCGTACTGTGCAGAGAGCCGGACACTGAAATATATAGGCATACATGCGTATAATGGGGGGCTGGCATAGTAGTGTCTTGTGAAGTGTGTTGCTATAATTATATAGTTTGACTATGGGGTAGTTTTGACACATGTGAGGAAACTGGGGATGATTGGCAGATGTGAAGGGTCACTAGTTTCTGACAGTGTCATCAAAAATACCTTTCTGACTGTCAGAAACCCAACCCTAAGAAGTATCTGTTGTGTGGGCAGAAGATACATTTCCAGCTTCTTGAGTTATTCTATCTTTAATACACATGTTAGATTTCCTACATAAATATACATAAATCTGATTCATTTGGACTGTTTTGGTACTGTTATTATTCAATTTCCTTCAATGCCAATTCCATCTAGAATCATTTAATTCTAATTCCATCTATAATCATTCAATTTCAAATCCCACTCCAATTCACATAACAAAACATGTTAACCATAACATTGTATGATTAATGTGCATACAGGGGATGATACAGCGTGTTATGTATTGATGTATTTATATAATTATATAATCATTATATAACACACACACACGTAATCACCAAAACGAAAAGAATTCATTCAGTGACATTTTATGGCATTGCATTTTAATGTAGGCATCGCTGAATTCACTGCATAATTGAAATGTCTTACTTCTACCGAGTCTGCTCTCGTTCTGGCATCACCTACTTAATAATTTTGTTGAAACACTAGATCAGCACATTAAAATGGTTTTGACTCACTGACACATAATGTGATGAAGCATGCAGAAATAAGACAAACAATTAGCTCAAAATATTTCAATGCATCAACCAGTGTTTAAATGTCAATACACGCAAGCTGTTACAAACTAATTGAGTAGCTAGGAAGAACATATAAAACCACTGAGTGGTTAGTGGGTAGTATTGGCTGGGTAAAATATAATTATATATTTTTTATAACATTTGGTTGTCACATTCTGGTTATAATCTACAAGTGTTGTCAGTCTTCACTGGGCTTATGTTTGCACTGGTAATCTTTGAACTTTAACTGGTTATACTTTGGAGTGTTTGGAGAGATCCTGGCTTCACTCCTGGTACCTTGGGAACCCTAATAATTATTTGCTTAGCATGTGACACTGGCCACTGGGAAAGTGTGACTGTTAGCTGGGCAATTTCAACAGTTCTTTGAAGCAGTCCCCAGCCAGCAATCATTCACTCAAGGGAATATGACAAGCATAATTGACTTCCCATTCATCAGTTTCATCCACTGATTAATTGCTGGGTAATGTTTGACCAGCAGCTTCATTGTCCAACTTGTCTTGGTCATTAAACACCATTGCCTGCACAGCAATACTGATACTCCCAACTGTCTCTAAAATATCATTTTCAGCATCACACAAATATCACATGCTCAGTTCCTTTTTATTCAATTCCAATTATTATTCAATTCAAAATCTTTCAATTTCAATTCATTTTGTTCAAATTCTTTCAATTCCAGTTCCAGCTCCAATTCCAGAATTGAAATTGAATAGATCAATGCCAGTTGTGTTTGAATTGACTCCCAGCCCTGCTATGTATTGAAAACTGTCAATTCCAATGTGTGCCACTAGGATAGTTTTGGTAGTATGCATAGTGTCTTTACATTTTGAAAAAGCTCCTTACATTTTGCTCAAGCCTCAACATATTCTGTGTAATGAACTAATTATGGATTGTTATTTACGAAACAGTCTCCTGATCTTCATTTACACTTTGCAGGGCTTTATGCAGGACCAAATTATTGCCAGTCACACATGTTTTGGTGGGCACATGGATGTTAACTGTTAAGCCAGTTTACAAAGTTTATATGTGTCTGATGACCTAAAATGGACTACAAACACACCTGTGACACCATTTACACTCACTTTTGAGGCATAACTGATAATATCTATGGTTTTGGAAGATCTTTTTTGCTCCTTCATTTTTTTACCTGTCCACCACCCATCCACCCATATATTTCCACCTGTCCACAACGGTTTTTACCTGTCCAAATGATGGGTGGACGCGTCTGTGCATAAAAAAAGCTATGCCACTTTGCATAATATAATGTTTACAATAGCAGGTAGTTTAAAGGCTGTGTAGAAGTTATGGTTGCAGTTTGGTGCTTGACTGAGTTTCAGGCCATCACACTCTTTATGATCAGATGTAAGACCACAATATGGTGCTCGTCCGCCATTACCCAACCAAAGAGTACCATTTAAAAGCAGCACTATGCAGGTGGTCTGAATTTCTGTGAGCGCATATGTAGTGTGGAGTTATTAGAAATGATGTTTTTGTGCAGCATGGCATCAGAGCTGTCAAATTATGACAGCTGTCAGTCGGTACATTTCTGCGTATTAATACAGTTGTCATTTTGCTTGGTGATGTAATCAGGGGCAATCCGTGGGTGGTTCAAGCAGAAATGGAGGGGTGTAAGGTTTGAAAGAAGTTTGTGGTAGCCTGAGGTAGAAGTTCACAATTTTTTCACAGATCTTCTGTCTATGGAGGGTAAATATGCTGTGAAATTGTCAATAACATAGCTTATCAAGATTAGTAGGAAATGAAGGAAACGTTATAATGGTCGCCTATGGAAAATGGAAATGTGATCTGACTCCATCAGTGTGAATGGTCTCAGTAGTCACATGATCATGTTGATGGCAGTCACTGTGAGTCACATGACATAGCACCATCAATATGAGAGGTGTATGTGGTCAAAGGTGCACTTGTAATCTACACAATACTCCCGCTGGTCACTTTAAGTTGACCATAACTGCAGGAAACTGCAGTTAACTTGACATAAAAGTAATTTGACTCAGTCACTGATGTAATCACACCTCGCATAACCTTGTCACAATCAAAGATTCATGCTTACATGCCACTGATGAGTAGAAAGTGATATTAGTGCTTGTCCACATAATGGAGTCCAAGTATTAAAGTATTGATCCGACTAGGTTATTGTGCCCGTGACATGCTCAGTGGCCCAGGAGTCAGTGCAGAGACGTCTAACTGACTGCTGTCAACAGAAACTGTAGGCACCTGTCATGGTTCACGTCAGCTTTATGTAGAGACCCGTCCACCCGTCGGTAAAAACGAATATGGACGGGTAGAAATATGGGTGGACGGGTAAAAAAATGAAGGAGCCAAAAAAGGTCTTCCAAAACCATACATATTGTTAGTTATGCCTAGAAAGTGAGTGAAAATGGTGTCACATGTGTGTTTGTAGTCCATTTCAGGTCATCAGACACATTTAAAAGTTTGTAAACTGGCTTAACAGTTCATCCACGTGACCACCAACATATGTGTGACTGGCAGTAATTTTATCCTGCATAAAGCCCTGGTTCCCGTTCACAGCAAGACAATGCATTCAGAAAATTCATGAAATGTGACCGAGGAGACTGCACTGATAAAGTGTATAACATTTATTATTACAACGGTTCTATATTGTACTGACTTGTCCTGTTCGTGCTCTGTTGTGAACCACTGATGGTGTTTTGCAGGAGTTCGTGCTGTGTGTTCATGCACTGCTGTTGTTTTGCAGGAATTCATGCTGTGTGTTCATCCACTGCTGTTGTTTTGCAGGAGTTCATGCTGTGTGTTCATCCACTGTTGTTGTTTTGCAGGAATTCATGCTGTGTGTTCATCCACTGCTGTTGTTTTGCAGGAATTCATGCCGTGTGTTCATCCACTGTTGTTGTTTTGCAGGAATTCATGCTGTGTGTTCATCCACTGCTGTTGTTTTGCAGGAGTTCATGCTGTGTGTTCATCCACTGTTGTTGTTTTGCAGGAATTCATGCTGTGTTCATCCACTGCTGTTGTTTTGCAGGAATTCATGCCGTGTGTTCATCCACTGTTGTTGTTTTGCAGGAATTCATGCTGTGTGTTCATCCACTGTTGTTGTTTTGCAGGAGTTCATGCTGTGTGTTCATCCACTGCTGTTGTTTTGCAGGAGTTCATGCTGTGTGTTCATCCACCACTGCTGTTGTTTTGCAGGAGTTCATGCTGTGTATGGCAGAGGAGAAAGACCCTCGCAAGTGTCTCAACGAAGGCAAGGAGGTGACGAGATGTGGTGTGGAGTTCTTCCAGAAGTTGAAGAATACTTGTGCTGAAGAGTTTGCGTCATACTGGACCTGCCTGGATCACGCACGCTGGGACATGCACTTCAAGGAGTAAGGAATCTCATCGTAACACAAGAATTAGTGGTTGTAGCATTCTGAGAATGCAGTGATTTTAATTGTTTCACTTATTCTTGTGTGTAAAAAGCATTGCATGTTTGTAGTATCATAATATTATACATGTATCACAACTGTCAAGAAAATGCATACATCCCAAAAATAAAGAAAAACATTTCAATTAAAATAATTCAACACCAGGGGACAGATGACCAGTTTTACCCAAAAAATTAATCTTGTCGGCATTAGTGGTAGCAAATTTAATATTGTGTTAACCGAAGCTTCAGCCCCACATCATTGAGGTTATGCAGGGTTTTATGCAGTCCTAGCAAAAAATTTGTCCTGACCAAATTTTTGCCAGTCACACGTTTTGGTTGACACACGGATGTTAACTGTTAAGCCAGTTTACAAACCTTAAATGTGTCTGATGACCTGAAATGAACTATAAACACATGTGACACCATTTACACTAACTTTTGAGGCATAACTGACAATATCTATGGTTTTGGAACGTTTTTGCTCCTTCATTTTGTAGCCGTTCACAATGGGTTTTACCCATCCAAATGACGGGTGGACAGGTCTCTGCATAAAGCTACGAGGTCACGGCATCTGGGCTATTTGAAAAGAATTTCATGGTGGTATTCAACACTTTTAAAGCTCTGGAAACCGTCAATTGCACCAACCCTTCATGCCCACAAATAGCTCAAGGCTCTAAAACACCTTGGCCAGCAACCCTCTTGATTCTCCTCAAGGCTCAGATCTATTGGGGAAAAGAACCACATGTCTGTCCGTCCGTTCTATGGTGTGGCTGCACCCACCACATTCCCACAACCGTGCTTATCAACAGTTACCATGTTTTTGTTTTCAGGTGTCGCAAGACTCGAGGTATCTTTGACAAGTGTGTCTTTGAGAAGCTTGGAATAGAAAAACCCGAACTCGGCTACTTCTCCAAAGTGCGGGTTCACGACACAAAACGTCTCAAGCCCAAGCGGGATATTCCCCTGCCCGAACCGACCCCTGACCCCCCGAGGGCCGAAGATGTTCCAGTGCCCGAAACTGCAAAACAAGGCAGTCGCTTCTTATTCTACCCGTGAGAACTGGTCGTAGCATTTAGGTACATGGATTCAGCATCCAGATGGAATCATTGTTAAACTTTGCAAGATGTTTGGAACATGTGTGGATGGTCACAAAATGTTCTGTCCATAGAACAGCTACTTAACGTGTGGAGTTAGTGCAACTGTCATGCACGAAATGGTTGAATTGACAACAGTGCTGCCAAAGTATCTGCTTTATGTAAATAAAAAACAACTGGATATAGCCAAAGGTGTTTGCAGTGTTCTTATTAACATTACATATATGCTCATATGGCAATAAATAAATAATTTGCTTTTAGCCAGCTCAACATGATGATATTATTTTTCTCTCTAAAAATATTGTCTTTGAATGTTTTGACCAAATCTCAGATTTCGTCATTGAAATATTCATTGATAAACCTGTTTCAATTAAGCAACATTTTGTAAAAAAAAAAAATACATTCAAGGGTGGTTATTACAAATACATTCAAGGGTGGTTATTACAAATACATTCAAGGGTGGTTATTACAAATACATTCAAGGGTGGTTATTACAAATACATTCAAGGGTGGTTATTACAAATACATTCAAGGGTGGTTATTACAAATACATTCAAGGGTGGTTATTACAAATACATTCAAGGGTGGTTATTACATTTTTTTTAAAGAAAAGGCTGTTTTCTGGAATATTTATGTCGGAGTGTTTACTTGTGGGATTATTTGATGTGTGAATGAAAGTGAAGGAATCGTGCAGCATCCTGCGATGTAGATGATTGTTGATGTCAACAGGCCGCACCTGTTGCTCTCAACATGAAACATTTCATATGATAATGTTTTGCCCACAACCACAGTGAACCTAATGTTATGATATTAGCAATCTAAAATTAATGTATCCATTGCAGTTTATTAAATAAAAACGACTGGATGTCTAGGCTACACACCAAGGAGGACGCTCAACTGCCCACTGTTGAACTACCAACAGAGTGCAGCAGACACATCACACACAAGCTTAAGTAGGAAATCAACAACTTCCTAATAAGCAGTAGCCCTGTGTTATGTTGATGTGTCTGATAACAAGTGTGTTGTTAGGCAAGAATAGATTCCATTCTATGGCAATACATGCACACTAATGCCATAAAACATATTCAGTGAATGTACAACATCCAGAACTTGTACCACCATCTAAAGACAATTACGCATTTCATTCACTGAACCAAGCTAAGCATCTAGAGTTGTTATAAAATGCTAGCCTTCTTGTTGTCATTGATTCCATAGCATCGTATGTCCCAATTTCACTACAGCCTGTATATGGCTGAGTAATAATACTACAGGAACATCATAAACTGGCAGTGAATAAAGGATCTGTACGAGACATCATTACATTGTTGGAATGTCAAGAGTGGGAGACTTGCACACACCTGGAGCCATGAACAGCTTCAGGTTTATAATTATTCATTAAAAATGCATGTTACCTGAGACCCAGTTTAATAGCGGAGATAAACTGATGTGATGGACACAATTGATCCCGTTAGGCACAAAAGAAGACACTATCTGATGACAGTACAGTCTGTCTTGTAGGTGATTGGCCAAATCAGATTAAGTTAATCTATTGGCTGTGTCATACTGGATACAAACAAATTATCTTGAAAAGAAACTGCAAGTAATCCAGTAATAAGGAGAGAGTACATAAGAAGAGAAAAGAGACTACATAATGAGAAGAGACTACATAATGAGAAGAGACTACATAATGAAAAGAGACTACATACTGAAAAGAGACTACATACTGAAAAGAGACTACATACTGAAAAGAGACTACATAATGAGAAGAGACTACATAATGAGAAGAGACTACATAATGAAAAGAGACTACATAATGAAAAGAGACTACATAATGAAAAGAGACTACATAATGAGAAGAGACTACATAATGAGAAGAGACTACATAATGAAAAGAGACTACATAATGAAAAGAGACTACATAATGAAAAGAGACTACATAATGAAAAGAGACTACATAATGAGAAGAGACTACATAATGAGAAGAGACTACATAATGAGAAGAGACTACATAATGAGAAGAGACTACATAATGAGAAGAGACTACATAATGAGAAGAGACTACATAATGAAAAGAGACTACATAATGAGAAGATACTACTTAATGAAAAGAGACTACATAATGAAGAGACTACATAATGAGAAGATACTACATAATGAAAAGAGACTACATAATGAGAAGAGACTACATAATGAGAAGAGACTACTATAATGAAAAGAGACTACATAATGAGAAGATACTACATAATGAGAAGAGACTACATAATGAGAAGAGACTACATAATGAAAAGAGACTACA
This sequence comes from Ridgeia piscesae, assembly GCA_025642075.2. Lineage (NCBI taxonomy): Eukaryota > Metazoa > Annelida > Polychaeta > Sabellida > Siboglinidae > Ridgeia > Ridgeia piscesae. The sequence goes on from JAODUO010000525.1 coordinate 660,617, forward strand.
TAATGAAAAGAGACTACATAATGAGAAGAGACTACATAATGAGAAGAGACTACATAATGAGAAGATACTACTTAATGAGAAGAGACTACATAATGAGAAGAGACTACATAATGAAAAGAGACTACATAATGAAAAGATACTACATAATGAGAAGATACTACTTAATGAAAATATACTACATAATGAAAAGATACTACATAATGAAAAGAGACTATATAATGAAAAGAGACTACTTAATGAAAAGATACTATATAATGAGAAGAAATTACATAATGAGAAGAAACTACATAATGAAAAGAGACTACATAATGAGAAGAGACTACACAATGAGAAGATACTAGATAATGGGAAGATACTACATCATGAAAATATACTACATAATGAAAAGATACTACATAATGAGAAAATACTACATAATGAAAAGATATTACATAATGAGAAAATACTACTTAATGAAAAGAGACTACATAATGAAAAGATACTACATAATGAGAAGATACTACATAATGAGAAGAAGACTACATAATGAAAAGAGACTACATAATGAAAAGAGACTACCTGGTACATAATGAGAAGATACTACATAATGAGAAGGTACTACATGATGAAGAGACTACATAATGAAAATATACTACACAATGAGAAGATACTACATACTATGCTCCAACTAAAAAGCCACCAAGGTATCGAAAATATGAAGAAAATAGCCAAAGCTTTGTTGTGCTGGCCAGATATGAATGTCACCAAAGTAGAGAAGGAAATCTGGTGTGAAATAGAAAGCACGCACTGTAGAAAGTGGAGTGTGACATGGCATCATGATTGAAGAACTACAGATGCATTACTGGATTTTATTATCAACTAGCTGCACAACTGAAAGTTCCTTAGTGATCATGAGAGCATATATGGCACTATAATTAGCCTCCTTGTGCATTAGCAGAGTAATCGCAATAAATTCATCCATCAATGTCGGATCACCATTTGTAGTCACACACATTACCGTGGAACTGATCACAGAACTTTCATAATACCATGCCCATGATGATGTAAAATTTTACAAGTTGTAGTGACTAAGCAAATTTTGTGATTGTTTATGTTGTAAGTTGCAATGGGCCTATGGGAGTATGGTTGCTGACATCACATAATATGAATATAAAACAACTTACATGCATGTAATAAAAATTTGTGTAATCCAGCTGAGACCGACACTACAAATGCTAATGAATGGTTGGCCACAATTTATGGGTTTATGTGCATTCTAAGCTAGATTAGTATTATCACTTTGGCTGACTATCTTGGATGAGTAGAAACTGTTGATGTATGTCAGCCTTTCTATGAAAATGGAGCTGTCCTTATAACAAATTATGCATGTGTGTCTTCAGCAAGGCTAGTCTAGTAAACAACAGGTACATTTAAAATTATAATTGGAAGTACATTGTAGTTAGCTTGTATTCATAGTTTTGTTAACATATTAGATGCATAAATGCAAAAAAATACCTTTTTTCCTTTCTCAGAAAAAATTAAACAGACAAATATTGATCTGACATGGTTGGGTTGTATAGGAGCCTATACATGATTATGGTAACAGCACCTTGAGAAATATAAACAATCTACTTGCATAAATACAACTATACTCTAAAATTATTGCACTGCAGGTCTCGCAAGCTTGGCAGTGAGGATGACTGAATTACATGTGGCACTATGGAATATATTATTCATGGCTCCAAGACTTGGTTATGTTGAAAGAAATTAGTTTACACAGATGACGGATCATTTAAAATGCTATGCTTCAAGGAAAATTAATTTCTTACAACACAATTTTAGCAATAGCAAATGTCAGTTTCAATGTATGGCAATATGTGATAATGATTCTTAATGGCTAGCAATGACAATGATTCACAGCACATCAAAATGGCTATGCAGGCAATGTATCATAATATGTGATAATGCATGGCAGTGGGAATATTACTCATATTATATGGCAATGTATTGACATTGCAATGACTCACAAAATATGGCGATGCATGAGAATACAACTCAAAAAATATGGGAATGACTCACAACTTATATGAAAATGCATGGCAAAGACTCACACTATATGATAGGATTGTATAGCAATGCCTAGCAATGGCAAATGTATGACAATATTTGCAAGTGATTTCTTTGTCCATTTCATTTTAGATTTATAGCACTCTTGTCAACATTTTAAGACACTGTTACATTTGGCATTTTCCCGGGTACATGTCAGATGACCAACAATATGGCATTGCCACTGGCCAACAATTTAGATAAATTGAAATAGCAAATAAAATTATATAATGAATGTATAAAATATATTATATTAAAATTAAACCACTTTAAAAATAAAATAAATTACAGAAAGATCTGACCACAAGCAGGTAACCCATGTGGCACAATAACTTTCAACGCATAATACAAAAAAGTATGTACACGCTACACACAGTACACACAGGCTGTGCCTGCCTGTGTAATGGTTTATGGTTGTCCTTGGCAACTGTCACGCCGTCTCTAGCTGGAGCAGCCGGAAATGTCATAATACGCATGCTTCGACGGGAACTGTGGGATTAAATTCCGAGTAGACGAACGAAAACAAAATCGTAGAAATGTTGGTTCGCGTTCAAAACCGTCGGAATAAATGTATTTAATTAATTGTAGACGTCGTGAAAAAGACAATTAAATTTGTAATTTGGTAGACCATAGTATAGACCACGACCATGGGTGAAAAAGCGAACGGGAGATTGGATCCGAAGATTATGAAGAAAACCCAAGACACGCTGGGCAAAATAATCAAAAAGCCCCCACTCACAGAGAAACTCTTGTCGAAGCCGCCGTTTAGATTTTTACACGATATTATAACAACCGTAAGTAATGTGGAGATTTTATGTTGTTTTAATAGCCTGTCACCGAATTTACAATTGACGTAATGTGTCATTCACCTGACAGCAAACGGACGATTACTGAGTCTAAGACCGGCAGTCTTGGTTTCAGCAGAAATTATACTGATAGCAGACCGGCGTAATACTATTACTAATGATACTGACTTGGCGTTTAATCAACATATTGCATAACTACTGTTTAAAAATTGTCGAAACTTTCAAGTTCATAATAGTAATAAAGGACTTATTATAAAATACGAGCTCTCGTCATAAGGCTAAGCTACGGTGACAGCCAGTAGAACAACACTCAATAGAGCTAGTTCAACATGTGTGCAGCAAGTCACAGCAGGTTTTTAGTCGACGGCTCTGTTTGAGCTAAAAATCATAATTGCATGATCCCTGTGTTTATGTTGCTCATCTTGATATCATTGAACTGCAATGTTTAACCATGCTTCACCACTGTTCGCACCATTGCCATGCAGGCCAGGATAAACTGTTTACCATTCCAAAATGCCCCAATAGATACATGTACGTGTTTATATGTGTATGTACATAATTCCGTCCAAAAGTGCTTAGTATAAAGTTTCATTCAACTCAAATTTCATGTTATTTTGAAAGTCCTAGCTGCAATTACTCTGAACTTGTTACCTATCAACAGCATTTTTTTTATGTCTAAAATTAACTTTGCTGGCTCTATAAAAAGATAACTGAAAATAAACCAGTCTGCATGATATCATTTTTTTATTATAGAACTCATTTCTAATTACTAATATAGCTGTGTTTTGTGTTCTCTTAACTTTTGTCACATGTTTTCTTCAGACAATACGACAAAGTGGCTTCATGAAGGGGCTATTTACAGAGCAAGAAATGGTTTCAGAAAATGTCAAGGTAACTAAACCATGTTTTATATATACATGCCTTTTGAAAGTTATAATGTGCTATTTAAATTAATTTGGACAGATAATTGTAACACATGGTGTAAAATTTGATATCCTATATGAAGACATCAAATGTCTTAGTCTTACATGGCTTTGCAATACAACTAAATTAGGTAATTAGGAAACAAATATGAAAATGCTGCAAGCTTTATGTGTTTACATTATTTATGTTCATTTATAAATCAGTCTTATAATTTACATAACCCTGTTGTATTTTGTAGGACAAAGATAGTAAGATTGCATTCCTGAAGAAGGCAATAGACTTTGTGGGTAAGCTTCATTCATAATTAATTCCAGAGTTGATCTGCATTGACCTGCATGTCTGTGTTCCATAATAGCATTGTTGAAGATACTCATGCAAAAGAAGCACATTGTAATAAATAGGATCCCATCAATTAATATTCTGCAACTAAATTATATTGTTCTTTATCATTACATGGGTTGAATAACACTGTTTATGCATAACCTGTTCTGCAGAATCTGAGTTTTGCGTTTTAATACAGTAATAACAAACAATATCCTAACACAGAGAAAGATCAGTTGTTTCATTTATAATTATATACAGTTCAGGCTATGACTTTAATACAGAATGTTTGTTTTCATAGTTTTAGTAAATGGCACGTCACTTGCTGTGAAACCAACAAAGATCGTGGCAGGCCACGAACCCGACAAGACCAATGAGTTCTTGCAGGCACTGGCCACAGCCATCAACAAGAAGGTAGCAATGACAGTTTATTCAACAACAGCAACAGCAAAATAACAGAATTGTCAGAAGTCATGTGACTTGTAAAGCGCTAAGCCCTTTTCAAACTAAAACACATAGTAACTGTAGTAAGATTTACAAGATAGAATACAAAGTAACAACAAGAGTAATTATTTGTTTAGCATTGTGATAACTATTCAGACATACAAAGAAAATAACAGAGACTTGAATCTTTTCGTAAATTGTTGCAAACTTGGTAACTGTGTTATTTCACTTGCTAGACTGTTCCATATTGTTATACCTGTGACGGTAATTGACAGTCAGGAATGACACTATTGATAGATTCCAATGTGTGTATGTATACAGGATGTCATACACCAACATAGAACCAACTGTGACCAAGTGTCTGCTCAAGTGCGGTGGTGTTGCACTGATAGTGATACACACTAGAAGTAAAATCATGTTATTTTGAAAGTGCTAGCTGCAACTGCTCTGACCTTGTCTAACCGTGCCTTTCTATCCACACAGGTGAACAATGAGGAGTATGTGAAGAAGTTACTGAAGGGAGACGATGCGCCGGTGCCAAGCGGGGGAAAGAAGGAGCGGGAGCGGGAGCAGAGCTCGGACAGGAAGAAGAGGGTGAGGAACCTGGGTCGGAGGTCATTGGTTAAAGATCGTTCAAGATCGATGAATTGACTTAAAACTAACTCACTCCCTCTTCAAGTTAGAGTTGTCAATGCTTTGTGATATACCTCTGTGTAAACCTCTAGATGAAAGCTTTTCTTATCTCAGGTGTGGTTATGACATAATCGGCGTCACAACTGAGACATATCAGGCTTTGTTTTGAAATGTTTACAGAAAAGGTAAAATTAAATCTTATTGGCAAGTCTTGGTCATAAAAGTTTGTAGGAGTATTACTATATTTTAACTTACACAGTGGTCCGTGCATTATCTTATATCACAAGTAAGTTTAAACAGAATATGCAGAATGTGGTTATTAATGTTGACTATTACTGCTAGCATTATGCAATTCTTATTATGAAATGTTTTATTTCTTGTTATTGCTACTTAATGGAAACACACATTTAAGTATTCAAGACTACCGTAAATCCTGTATTACTAGCTGCGGCTACTAATACAGTAGTGTGTAGCCGAAATGAGGACGAAAACGCCAAAGTTGGGGTGCGGCTTTAAATACAGTAATTTGCCGAAACAAATTAACATTTGGGTCACAGAATTGTCAGTATAAACGTCAAAAACTTACCAAAGAAACGAAGCCGGTTTTATAAATAACACATTGTATTACAATTGCTACTTGTGCTAAACAAATGATATAACACTGTTAATAAAATCCCATGTCCATAAAATGTTCAGATACAACGATCAGAATATGAAAACATGTCACAGTTAAACTCCACAAGTCCCTTTCGTCGCCGTCAAAGAATGCCTTGGCTAGGTCGGGGAAAGGAACGGCTCGGCGGCGCCATTTCATGTATCCATTTCAACGTTGACAACATCATTGACCATTGCCGTGGGTCCGCGTGCATCAGACAATCATCATTAGATATGATGAAATAATTCCTTTCACAGTTAATATAATCCTTTGTCAACACTATCGTAGTATTGTCGCCGTCAAAGAACGCTGTCGCGAATGGCATGATGGTGTCGTTCAGTGTAGTGTGTCCGTGTCTGAGTCTTTGATGCTGCCGCATGTGCCGGCAAATAAATATTATGTCATCGTCCTTTGTTAGCATCAATCCCATGCTGTCTGTTTTGTTTTGACATTAGTTTTAATCTCAGTTCCAAGAACAATGTTCACACGTTTACAAAAGCCAGGCTTCATGCTAATTGTCAAAATAACACCACACTCTACCAGGGTTTCCCAGCCACTGATGACCGAGTTAATTGCATTTGTTTTCTGGGTCAAGATACAATGTTGTAACCCCGACTTCCCTGTGCCTGGGCGATGCCTGGACAAACACTGGTGGCTGGTGGCCTAATTAAGGGACGACTGTCTGAGAAAAATGTGTGACATCCATTCCCACACTGGCGGAGACGCCAAGTTATTACATTGTTGCTAGCCGGCAAGGAAGCGTCTTTGAAGTATAAACAGGCCTGGGAGAGGATGGGTAGCTTACATTTTATAGGTGCCAGTATTATGCATGGTTCTACACACAATCCTATAAAACCAAAACTTCTTAACATATTTTAATAATGTTAGCACCATTGAATTGCTTAAATATGTGGCTACATTTTATTCGTTGGATGTGTGGACATTCTGCCACCCAATTATATTCTGATAGCATGGTGAAATTGTGGTTATTTTTTCCCCGTTTTTGTCCAAATTAACGTACTAATATTCCGAATAAAATACATACTGTGTCGTAATTATAAATGCATTACAATAATGAGTCTTTCTGTTATTCATTTATGATCATTATTAGCAAAGTTATGACTTCTAAGAAACAGGTTAAAATGTTTCCAAATTGCGTGCGCTACGGCAGTATGTCGCACGCAGTTAATGGTATTGGCTCAAAGTCGGGGTGCGGCTTTAAATAAGGGTTTTGCCGATATCAAACAGAATGGAGGAAATTCGGGATTTAGGTCAAAAGTCGGGGTGCGGCTTTAATTAGGGATTTACGGTAGTTAAATTTTATGGTAATAAAATATATCCAATAAATAAAAAAAAATCTCTGCTTGTCCTGCGAAAAATAGGGAAAAGATGGGGAAGACAAGAGGGCATCGGAGAAGGACGTCCGCCGTCACCGAGGTAGGGAAGAACGCAGTGCGGACAAGGGACGGGAACACAGTCGCACACGAGCTCAGAACGGAGAGCGGGAGCCTGAGAAGGAGGAGAAGCGGTCGTCACGCGACAAGAAGGGAGACCACAGGAAGGACCGGAGAGAGACGGAACGACACATCCGGGATGAGGACAAGGAAAAGGACAGGGATGGGGACAGGAGAAAGGTTTGTCACATGTCGTACAGATACACTCCCTCATTCCCAACCCTCGAACAACTAACTAGGGATGCACCAGTTGTCACCATTACCGTAGCACAGTCAGGGGATTACCGTAAATGTTTCTTGGGTGGGAGAAAAAGGCTATAAAAGGATATCTTAGCAAAAAGAAGTAAATGACTTAAAAAACTAGATACTTGTATTTCCTTGAAATACATTGCTAATCAGAATCCATTAGTTCACGGAAACAAGCAACATAGATAGAGATGATTGAACTTCTGTGTCTCTGCAGTCTGCACTAGCAATACTCAACAGTTTAATCATTCATTCAGTATTGACAGTAATGCAAACATTTTAGACAAAGCAACCAGAATTTTGTATTGGCTATACCCGAATGGTTCATTTTATACAGTAGAAGTAAGTAATGAATCTGAGTCACTAGACTTGATGTTAATACACGGCAGAGTCTATTAAGCTGAAGAAGTAAAGTGCTTTCAGCAGTTGTATCAATTGGATATTATTTTGTTTGTTTCCATGTACTAGTCTCACCCTGTCCAGCTGACTCGGATTAAACCACCATTCGTTTGTTCTGTGTAGCAGAGAGAAGGATTAAACCACCATTTATTTGTTGCGTGTAGCGGAGAGAAGGATTAAACCACCATTTGTTTGTTGTGTGTAGTGGAGAGAAGGATTAAACCACCATTTGTTTGTTGCGTGTAGCGGAGAGAAGGATTAAACCACCATTTGTTTGTTGTGTGTAGCGGAGAGAAGGATTAAACCACCATTTGTTTGTTATGTGTAGCGGAGAGAAGGATTAAACCACCATTTGTTTGTTGCGTGTAGCGGAGAGAAGGATTAAACCACCATTCGTTTGTTGCGTGTAGCGGAGAGAAGGATTAACCACCATTTGTTTGTTGCGTGTAGTGGAGAGAAGGTTTAAGCCACAATTTGTTTGTTGCATGTAGTGGAGAGAAGGATTAAACCACCATTTGTTTGTTGCATGTAGTGGAGAGAAGGATTAAACCACCATTTGTTTGTTGCATGTAGTGGAGAGAAGGATTAAACCACCATTGGTTTGTCGTTTGTTGCGTGTAGCGGAGAGAAGGATTAAACCACCATTTGTTTGTTGCATGTAGTGGAGAGAAGGATTAAACCACCATTGGTTTGTCATTTGTTGCGTGTAGCAGAGAGAAGGATTAAACCACCATTTGTTTGTTGTTTGTTGTGTGTAGCGGAGAGAAGGATTAAACCACCATTGGTTTGTTGTTTGTTGTGTGTAGCGGAGAGAAGGATTAAACCACCATTGGTTTGTTGTTTGTTGTGTGTAGCGGAGAGAAGGATTAAACCACCATTTGTTTGTTGTTTGTTGTGTGTGGCGGAGAGAAGGATTAAACCACCATTGGTTTGTTGTTTGTTGTGTGTAGCGGAGAGAAGGATTAAACCACCATTGTTTGTTGTTTGTTGTTTGTAGCGGAGAGAAGGATTAAACCACCATTGTTTGTTGTTTGTTGTGTGTAGCGGAGAGAAGGATTAAACCACCATTGTTTTGTTGTTTGTTGTGTGTAGCGGAGAGAAGGATTAAACCACCATTGGTTTGTTGTTTGTTGTGTGTAGCGGAGAGAAGGATTAAACCTCCATTGGTTTGTTGTTTGTTGTGTGTAGCGGAGAGAAGGATTAAACCACCATTTGTTTGTTGTTTGTTGTGTGTAGCAGAGAGAAGGATTAAACCACCATTTGTTTGTTGTTTGTTGTGTGTAGCGGAGAGAAGGATTAAACCACCATTGGTTTGTTGTTTGTTGTTTGTAGCGGAGAGAAGGATTAAACCACCATTGGTTTGTTGTTTGTTGTGTGTAGCGGAGAGAAGGATTAAACCACCATTGGTTTGTTGTTTGTTGTTGTAGCGGAGAGAAGGATTAAACCACCATTGGTTTGTTGTTTGTTGTGTGTAGCGGAGAGAAGGATTAAACCACCATTGGTTTGTTGTTTGTTGTTTGTAGCGGAGAGAAGGATTAAACCACCATTGGTTTGTTGTTTGTTGTTTGTAGCGGAGAGAAGGATTAAACCACCATTGGTTTGTTGTTTGTAGCGGAGAGAAGGATTAAACCACCATTGGTTTGTTGTTTGTTGTTTGTAGCGGAGAGAAGGATTAAACCACCATTGGTTTGTTGTTTGTTGTGTGTAGCGGAGAGAAGGATTAAACCACCATTGGTTTGTTGTTTGTTGTGTGTAGCGGAGAGACAGCAGACAACGAGGAGACGAGAAGGAAAAGGAGCCACGACCTTCGAAGGATGCGGGGATGGAAGAACCTGCTACCATGATGAACCAGGAGAAGGAAGAGAGTGCAGAGGTTGGTAGTGCAGTGAAATATAATACTTATCTGCACTGTACTTGTCTTTAAATGTATGTTATTAGTAACAGAAAACCTTGAGGCAGTTACAAAATGCGGCATTTTACACAGTTCTATCTTCACAGTAAAACAGTTTTGCTTGTCTGCAGTATACTTCAGTTAACACAGTGCTGCAAATGTCACATTTAAAAGTCCTTCCTGAATTAGTTTCTCTGCCCATCCCATGTCAGACACGTAACGTAATTGAATTTATTATTGTGTCTAGTTTGACTTGGCAGCCACCTTGTTTGTGAAAATAAGTTGTTTAGATTTGTAATAAAACTTCAGAGAAATAAGACTGTTAAATATGTTTCGATGATGGTTTTAATTAATGATGGGCCAGATTAATTGAGGAGGGAGTTTTAAAGCTGAATAACCAATTTATCTCTTGTATGATTTCGCTGTTGCTTGCTGGCGTTATTTGCAGATTGTTTATGCATTGACATGGATTATTCAGAGTTAAATGATAGTTTGGTATATAATATGTATCAATATGTATTTGAGTATACGTATGTATTGTGCCTGTTGTAACATGTGTAATGAAGTTATCATATTCAAATGATTTTTTGGAAAAACATTTGATCTATGCTGCAAAAAGAACCACATCTTATTGGCGTGTTAAGAGTGAGGTACAAACAGCAACAAGTTGAGCAGATATGTAAAATAGGTTCTGTTGTTTTATGAATGTTGAAAACAATGGCAGTAGTGGATGAGATGGGGACTGCATCCAACAGAAATATCATTACGACAACAAACGTTTGCATTGTTGTACAGACATGCGTAGCTTTATGTAGAGACCCGTTCACCCGGGTAGAAATATGGGTGGACGGGTAAAAAATGAAGGAGCAAAAAAAGGTCTTCCAAAACCATAGATATTGATAGTTATGCCTTGAAAGTGAGTGTAAATGGTATCACGTGTGTTTGTAGTCCATTTCAGGTCATCAGGCACATTTAAAAGTTTGTAAACTGGCTTAACAGTTAACATCTATGTGTCCACCAAAACATGTGTGACTGGCAATAATTTTATCCTGCATAAAGCCCTGCAGACATGTGCCTACGTATAAGAAATGAACACAAGTCTGCAAAACCATCTTAGAATTTTTTTTTATTAGAAAATAATACTGAAGCAGAATGTTATGTGTGAATTGAGCCTTTTTTGAGACTATTTGGAAAAAATGATTCTATATCTGCCCTTTGTTTGTGAAATGCCAAAAATTGAGGTAACATTTTCCCGGTAATGCTAACAGGTAGAGATATATTTTAGAACACATTCAGTGGTTGGCTAATGCAGCTGTCTTTTGTTTCTGTCGTGTCAGCCAAACAAACGCCAGGTGCAGTTTGCGAATAGTAAGTAGTCATTACATGACCAGTAGGTGGCGCTTCTACCACCGAACTCAAGTTTCGTTTCATGGCTGTCTAGTCTTTCTTCATACTGCTGTCACTGCACAATGATTTATTTTCCTACTATTCTACCAGGTGGCAGCATGTACACGTGGGAGACGCGTTCGCCTAATTGCTCTTCAAATCGACTTGTTTCTATTTTGGTTTATATGAGACAATTTTGTTTGGCCGATTGTTGTCACGTTTACAAGCTTCATGATCATTTGCCGTTTCATTTGCGTACGTTTAAGACTAAATGTGCCGCTTGCACTGGGAGCGTTTCTTCACCAACGCGTCCTTACATGCACTCGCTGCTCACTGAGCGCGCCCAGTGTTGTCTCTTGTTGCTATGGTTACGCCATGTTGCGCGCGCCAGTCGCCATAGTAATGTTGGTGGTGTGACACTGTCGTGATGTGACGTGCTCCTCCTCGTCATCAGGAGCTGCCCGCTGCTCGCATCCCTCGGCCGTCCTCAGCTAAGGGCTCCCGACGTCGGCATGGACACGGTACGCCACCTTCTATCTTTCCCCACAGGCTCACTGACCAATCACTGCCCACTACAGCCTAACACCTCCTGTTGTGGCACTCCCACAAGTGTGTGGATGATAGAATACACTGTCAGTGCTTGTCCGTGTCACCTCTGTTCATTGTAAATATTTACGGCTTAATAATGCTTACACTAATGTACAGTATGTTGTTGACAGTCAAGAAACAGGTTGCATACTGTACCAGTACCTGGCATAATATATAAAAGATGGAATTGTGAACAGTTAAAGCTCATTCCTAGTGCATTACCAAAATTGGGAGGTGTTTGACCAAACAAGTTTGTTGGTGCAGTTGTTTTATTGGATAGATTCCCCGTGTAAATACATATTCGGGATTATGTTATATATGATATGTTTATTCACAAGCCATAGTGTATACTATCATTGGTCATGGAAATGTTGTTTGTCTCCTGCGTTGAGTGTTGCATAACAGCTAACATTAGTATGGTTCAACATTAGTATGGTTCAACATTAGTAAGGTTTGATACATTGATTATGATGAAGCAAGATTACTATCTTAATTATGTATATTATTTTTGATCGTTTGATTTTTGCTTTTATTTGGCACCAGCCTTTCCCCGTTTATTTGACTGTTATTATTGTTAGTTGAAGAGGCTGTGATTGTATTGATTAATAGTGCAGTGTTGATTCAGTGAGCCAATGGGGCTTTTATTCTGTGCTTTCTAACGCTATTAACTCAAACTCAACCCTGTCTTGCACAACTGTGACTTTTTCAACTCTAACTCTGACTCATTCTAATCCACACGGCTCAAACTTTGTCAACACACTAACTTATTTTACACCTCCTGTGGTTTTTGCTGGCTCTTCTTTCAGCATACACAGCATATTAGAGCTGTAAATATTATATAATATATATACATATATATAAATATATTATATATATATTATATATATATATGTATATATATATATATATATGTATGTATATAATATAATATATATATATATACATATATATATATATATATATATATATATATATATATATATATATATAAAATATATATATATATATATATATATATATATATATATATATATATATATATATAATTACAATTTATTTTAAAAAGTGTAGATAAATGTCAGATTGTATTTTCTTGCAGCAACTTTCATGTATTAGTATTCAAGTAGTTTCTAAACTGTGTTCCCCTGAAAAAAATTGTGAAAACACCTGTTAGCCCAGTTCAGTTGAGGCTGAATCTTCATTTGTTCTCATAATTTCAAACGGGATCAGTTTAGGAACTATTTCTTTATACATTGCATCTTCCCATAGGTACACTTGTCCAGTCATATGCATAAATACTCCAGTCCAGTAAAATGAAAACATATTCAATTTAATTGTTAAACACTTCTGATTTCTATTGAATTTTTCATAACTAAATATTCTGCGATAATTTTTTGATAATATAACTGTTCACCTTTGCATACACATTTTATAGCACTAAAACATTCACGGGTTGAGCACCAATTCTGATTCCTTTAAAAGAGTAATTAAACCCTTTTGTAACTCCTTTGATTTGAAAGTCGACGCATCATTCACACCATAACATTAGGTACATGTCGACATGACATTTGAGTGATAAACGTCACCGTCAACTGTTGTTTATGTTGTGTTGTGTTCCACCTCATTCACATCTGCATGTCTTTTTTATCATCTGTAATTTCAGCGAGCAAAACCAATGAGGATGGTACGTAATTTTGTGCTAAACATTCTCTAATCGTTGCCTGTAGATGGCGCTACTGCTGCTTTTCCTAGCGTAGGAGCAATGCTGCGGTAGATCTATAGGCGTTACGACTCTAGTTCTTGCTTCCTAGGTCAGACTTTCCTTAGCAATAGGATGTGGTGTGGGGACAAATGTTGGTGTATTGCTTTTTTGATCAGTTAGCTATCACACTATGATTATAACGCACCATTTGGGAGAATTCTGATGCCTTGAGACAACACAATTAATTGCAAAGGTATTGATTTCAAGTTCATGGTGAGGGGAATAATTATTTTCAATCACTATTTTTAATAAATATAGCAAATACAATTGCAAATTACATTTTCTTACATAATTTATGTCATCCCATGATACAAAATTGTAAATTGATATGAATGTGTAGAACTACTGGTAGTCAGGTAATACTTAGTTATGACTGTAAGTTAGATTTATGAATAACATGAGATAGATTGCTTTCAGTAGTGTATCTACAGTGTCTATACTACTGCTCCTGTCGTGCTAGCTATAGTACTTACAAAGTACCTAGATACTTCTGGTATTGTAAGCTACATTCTTAGCATAGTTACTATTGAGACTAGCACTATTCTCGTTACTTCTAGGTAAGTTATATCTAACTTACAAGTTCTAAAACATTGTAATACTGTTATACTGTTGACTGGTTTTGTTGTATAATTTTAGTTCATTTGTTTACTGTTTCCTTGCATGTTCTAACATTAAAATATTTCAGTATTTACTGACTTGACCGTTTCTTGCCAAAACCTGTTCAAAGACAAAACTTTTTCAGTGATGTTGACAAATGTGTTTATTGTGTGTAATCTATATGTAGGTCAGGCACTGTTTATAATGTTGCATCTCATACCTACGTTAACCTGTCCAGCAGATTGACTACATTGCACCTGGACATTTTGATAACTATTATTCATTGGTGTTGCAAGATAGTTACTGGTTCTACTGTATGCCTAAAATAAGTGGCATGTTGTGCTTGAATCAGCTGGTCTTTGAGTAGTCTGGGTATTATGTGACTTTTAGTTGTGTGTGACAATGTTGTTTTGATAACAATGTTGACAAGCTCTTGAATTAAATATATTACTGATAAATGGATGAGTCTAGTGGTAAGTTTATTTAACGGTTGACTTTGGTGGTAAGTTTATTTACAGATGCATGGTTGAATGAGTCATATGGTAAATTAGCTGTAGATACTGTTTTTATATGAATCTAGGTGGTCAAAGCTGCATAGTTTTTAGTGCCATGAGTCATATGGTAAATTAGCTGTAGATACTGTTTTTATATGAATCTAGGTGGTCAAAGCTGCATAGTTTTTAGTGCCATGAGTCATATGGTAAATTAGCTGTAGATACTGTTTTTATATGAATCTAGGTGGTCAAAGCTGCATAGTTTTTAGTGCCATGAGTCATATGGTAAATTAGCTGTAGATACTGTTTTTATATGAATCTAGGTGGTCAAAGCTGCATAGTTTTTAGTGCCATGAGTCATATGGTAAATTAGCTGTAGATACTGTTTTTATATGAATCTAGGTGGTCAAAGCCGCATAGTTTGTCTGAAGTTACAAGTGCCGTGCCAGTGGGTGCAACACGGTGACTGACTGGGGAGTTACTCGGTAGTGACCGTCATGAATATATGTGTTTTCTGAGAATATGTTAGTTTAAACACTGAGGGGTGTACAGGTTGGGTAAGTTGGTTTGTAGAGGTCATTAATACAGGGGTGAGGTGGTCAGTAACTACGTGATGACAGTGGTCAGGGTGTGAGTCTCGTGTTCTGTAGAGGATGAGCTGCAGCGTCAACAGCAGATTCAGCGGGAAAAGGAACTGTCGATGGCAGGGGATGGGGCAGGCTACACAATCCAG
This sequence comes from Ridgeia piscesae, assembly GCA_025642075.2. Classification (NCBI taxonomy): domain Eukaryota; kingdom Metazoa; phylum Annelida; class Polychaeta; order Sabellida; family Siboglinidae; genus Ridgeia; species Ridgeia piscesae. The sequence continues at coordinate 676,035 of JAODUO010000525.1, forward strand.
GGGGATGAAGATTTACCCCCTCAAGTTGTTGCGAGGTAGGCATCACCGTCACCATAAACCAACCATCAGTGAGGTGTATCCAGTGCAATTTATTAATCAGGATCCCAAAGATTCAGAAACCTCCACATCTGAACATCCTTTCACAATATCCAACTTGGGACACAAATTCCAATTTGGGGGCCGCTGTATGGGTTAATGGAATTTCAAAGGAAAGTATCGACTGCCCAGATTGGTAGAATTTCAATGTTGGAGACCAGTGTCTGGATTGGTGGACTTTCCAAGGTGGAATCAGTGTCCAGATGTACAGGTGTCCTGTGCACGTATGTTGGAATCACCTGTGGCTACTGTAAATAAAGTATAATTACTGGTCTTTGTGATGACATCAGGCCAGGCAGGGGGTAGTTATAACAGTGCGTGGACAAAATCCTCTCCAAAGAAAACAAAACCCCCTCAGACAAATGCTCCTCCAGACATAACCCCAGACATAACCCCCTCTGAACAGTAGCCCCGCAGACAAAATTATTTAAAAAATTAAATTAATAGTCACATATGTTACACGAAACGTATTTATTGATGATAGGAGATAAGCTGTGGCATTGCTGATAGACAGTTGTGTGAGTTAACTAATAGCTAGCAGACCAAGGGAATAGCTAGCAGACAAAGGGAGGAGCTAGCAGACCAAGGGAGGAGCTAGCAGACAGATGCTCTGAAACATTTTGTATCAAAAAAGGTTGCCATTATGATAATGATCTTTCTTTCATTGTGGATTTCCCACAGCTGACTGATTACTCATATTTAGTTGAACTGTTTGCGTGCTGCCCTCTTGTGTCACATTCCTGCTGCTTTCAGTCGTCGATTACCTCGCCCAAGCAGTGCCCGGCCAGGTCCACCAAAGCCCAAAAAGACTGAACCTCTGCCTGTGGAGGCGAGTCTCATGTAAGTTGTGTTTGATCCTATGTCAGTCTGCAGTCACGGTATTCATAACAAACCTAAGGTGTTTTAATGATATAAATGATGCACCAGGATATAATACCATGTTTCAGTGTAATGTGAAGTTGTTTACTCTGTATGAGTTGTGTGTATGTACTTGGCTAAGTGTTGTCATGTCTTGTGTCTGAGACAGCAGTGGCAGCAGTAATGTGCCCAATCTGATCATTGACAAAGACCACGATTCTGATGACGAAGATGACGGCTTCATATCAAAGGAAGACGACCATGATCAGCCACCTCCTGACCTTCATGAAATGGCTTCCAAGGTCGACGAGGAAGATGGAGAACACGGTATGTTTATGTTGATGCTACTCAACAGTTTTGTTCTCATCCAATGGCTCACCAGGCTTGCTAGATTCACTTTCATTTTGTCAGATCTCTACCAGTGAACGGTGTACATGTCATTCTCACAGACGGATGTAGGACTAAACATTGTTATTGTGCTGACATGTCTGTGTGTTATTAGTAATATTATTTTTGAGTATTTGTACAGTTTGGAAAATTAAATCCACTTCTGATTCATAAACTAAATGTCCTCAAAGCTGAGTCAGGGTCTGGCACTAACTGAGTCGCTTGACGTGGACACGAGCAGTGACATGTGACAAAGTGCCAGAATATATTTAAATCGTACCCCAACATTCAACATTCACCACATCAAACCTGCTTTTAATGTCTAGTTATTTGGGTGTTTACTATTATACTACTACATGATTTTAATGATTATTTATTTAATAACATGTTATTATAGTTATTAATTTGTTTAAATTTTACATTTTATTTAAGTTATTGGTTTACATTTTTCCCTATATTAGTCTCACTTAATTTATTTATATTTTTATAAAACAAATTCGTAGTCACAATTATATCATTAATTTTTATTTCATTTGTGTATACATAACTAATACTGTTTTATAGATGTATACGCTATTGAACAGAGTCATACTGTGGAGACCAGTGTGTGAGTAAAGTTTGTTATTACAACAACCCCTGCTGCCCTGGTGGATGGAGGCAGTCTGTGGCCAGTGGTGGTGGCCAGTGGTGGTGGCCAGTGGTGGTGGCCAGTGGTGGTGGCCATCTGCAGGAGTGTAGAAGTACAGAGGCTGGCTGTGTTGTTTGTAGGGGGACTCGTGAAGAGTATGTTGGAGAAGAAGAAGGAACTGGAGGGAGGAAGTCAACAGGCAGGAGGGAAACATGGCCGCAAGACGGAGATTGTGAGCACCCACTTGTCTTTCCCCTCCTCCCACTGACACCTGTCTCCCTGTAGATCCATCTAACTTCAACTCAACACTTGTGTAGGCTTACAACTTGACGCACTTTGTCGTGACAGTTACAAATCTCTCCTTGAACTGACCAGTTAATGTGTTATTATGTAACCGTAGCAGATTGTTCCTAGATTGTGTGAGGTCTACCAAGCAATTATGGACAGTTTGTGTAACATACATAAGCATGAACAAATTCAAATTATTATTTTGTAATTACACTTATGACTGATCCAGGAAGCAGACATCTTCATTTTGCATATGTAGTACAACATGGATGTTAGGTAACTTTGCAGGTAGTCTGGGGTGGGAGACTATAGCAGTTGGAGATTGTTAATACGTAACATAGTGAGGAAAAAGTGAGGAAAGAAAAGACGAAAACAAAGACGTTGTTAACCACGACTAACCTGACCCCTGACGACAGATGCCAAGAGGGTGACAGCAGTGGTTGTGTGCACTGTGACCAGGCGATGTGACGTTGTTTGCAGGAGCGACCCCAGGTGAACGACATGGCGCGGAGGAAGGAGAGGGAGCTCGTGCAGCGAGAGATAGACAAGCTGCGAGGGAGCATCCAGACCCTCACTCGCAGCGTCAACCCACTCGGCAAGATCATGGACTTCGTGCAGGAAGACCTCGACTCGATGCAGAAGGAACTGGACATGTGGAAACGCGAGAACAAACAGAATGCAACCGAACTGCATCGTGAGCAGAAGTAAGTGGACAAGTCATACCATTGTGATGTCATTCTGGCATTTTATGACTTGCTGTAGATAATTCTAGATCATTTTGATTTTGTATGTTCTTGGTAATTATCGAATCTGCTAGCATTTTAAATTCAGTTTGTAAATGTGTTTACAAAGATGTATTTTATACCTTTTAATATTATCAACATTCAGAAACATTTAACATGAACGTAATCATTGGCATTACAATACCAGGAAAACACTGGTAATTAAAAAAGTCATGTTGAACTTATCAACAGTGTTCTAAAACTGACAATGCGATGGACTTAGGCTATATTTTTTGATTGGAGGGAGAAGGAATGAGGATGCAGGAAGTAGGGTGGAATAGGAGGGTAGAGATTAAAGGAAAGGGAGGATGTAATCATACTGATGGTTGTTTCCAGTATCACAGACACCTCGATCGAGCCGCTGAAGGCACAGTTGACCGGTCTTGACCAGGCAATCGCTGACCAGCTCGACCTGATTGCTGCGGTCAAGTCAAACATCCTGCGCAATGATGAACGCGTAGAGAAGATGCTCAGTAGCATCACCAAGTCCTGAGAGTCGACAGAAGCCGTGGTCCGACTGTCACTGTCACTCGTGTGCTGTCATTGCTGCAATCCTCATAGATATTCTTATTACCCAAGTCAGTACTGCAGTCTGTCCGTCCATTGCAATGCATGTATATATAGTCCACATCGAGCCTGCAACCTGTGGGCCTTATCTATCCGTGCTGTGACCGTTATCAACCCACCCACTGCAGCCCTCATCATTATAGCCATCTGGTCATCAGCTGCTCATTTTAATGTGTCTTGCCTTTGTAGATAATAATTATAAATGTTGTGTTGTTCATTTGGCCATCAGTAGCGTATATTCTTACCAGTACACATTATGCAAGCTTTCCCAGGGCTGTTTGCAATTACCTTACAGCAGATGAAAATGCCACTTTTTTGTCAGACGCATCAAATTATTTTAGTTATTACATCCATAACATTAAGGTTTATTGTCAGCAAGTGAAGTATGGTTACTGTAGTTTACCTTGTCAGGTTGTAATTTCTGAGGACTGGCATTTATGCAAGTTGGTACCGGGTACTATGGTTTCCCACTTCTCTCGCAAAACAAAAATATTCCTTAGGTTACTTGGCTAAACCTAAATTCTAAATATTTAATGTGGGGCAGTCATTTCATATTTCCTGTGTTGTTTTGTTAGAAAGTTCAATAGGAAGCTAAAAGAACAAACTGATATAACAATATCCATGTTATTGATGCCATGTGTCTCACCAACACAGCTCCTGAATGGCTGCTACAGGTGTGGGTTTTTGACCTCGGAACATCTGTGGTTTCCTGTGGTAAAAGAGCCAGATTGTGTCTGCTGTGTTTGCTAAGTGTAATTTACAACCCTCACAAGATCTGTTACGCCAAACATTATCATATCATGGAGAACACTGGTCTATGTCTGTAACAACTTATAGTGTTCTCAAACATGTCACGCTACGAGCCTCATGAAGTTTGAAATGGCATAATCAAATATCAGAAATGACCATCAGGTAAGCTCTCCAATGGGTGTGTCAGCGGCGTAGTGTGTTGGTGTTGACACTGAAATTGTATTTAAGTATCCTACTATGTATATAACTGTAAAATGATATTTATGTATACACCACAGTCACGCGGACAATGTAATGCTGGGCAATGTTGCTGATTGTATTTATTTTCAATAAGCCAGCCCCATAGGTCTCATGGTGGCTGAGTGGATCTTTCAGTCATCAGCCGACTTCAAGCATTTCGGCCTGGCTGGCTTGGATACACAATTACATAATATAGACACATTATTAAATTTCTAAATTAAATCATTAGTCATTAATGGCAAACAAACGCACATGATGATCAGTTTACATTTCAGGCAAGAAGGTTGTATGATGACCTCAAGGTCCACCCATCCACACAGCAAACTGTACCAGTACAATTCCTAGCATCATACTCGACTCAAAACTGGTTTGAGTTGAACAGTTTTGAGTTTCGTCACAGACAGCCGAGTTGGCACACCAATAATCCATTTTCCAGTTCAATGTAATTAAACTACATTTTAGTGTTACACAGTGTATATATGAAATCATTAACTGTTCTCACAACAAATACACATTATCAAGAAGTGCTTTGACATTCCAAACTGAACATATATTGCTGTTTATGGAATGATCCTGTGTTTTAGAGGGTAATATTTCAGTTGTACAACAAATATCAAAGAATTATCATTTGCAACTCACAAATTGATAATTTGATGGTGGCACTGGGAGCAGAAGTAAACGAAAACAACAGTTGGGAAATGACAATGTAAGTGTTCGCACAATGATGGTCTATTGAAATTAGTACATGTCTGATGATTTTCATGTTATTTTCATACTTCACTGTTATATTGGTCATATGTTTAACGGAAATGGCAGTTGATTTCTGTGTATCTATTTGTGGTATGAATTTTGCGGGAAGTGTGGTGAAGTTCTCCCACCGAATGAATGAACCACTCAACTATTGTTGATGACGGCAGAACATGTGTAAATTAGTATGGAAATAATGCAAAATACTGTTGTCACCTAGGCGTTATATTTGTTACTGTTGACAATAAATGGCACTCATAAAGTTCATGCAATGTCCGTTTTATTTCAAGTTGCATTTATGCAGTTTTCCCAAGACGGCATACATATGCTGGTGCAGACATTTTTGACAGCATGTTATATTGTTATATAATATATATATATATATGCCCATGAAGTAGACTATATAGTAGTAAAATTACTGTTAGAAACCAGTTAACATACCCATTTCATTGCTGTTTGCCTGCACCACAAAAATAGTCGAGCTCCGCCTCACCACCAATGTTTATATGAGTAACATATTATGCACATTACTAGCAAGTCACGATTATAATAAATTGACCTTTCCCACATCGAGCTCTCACTTAAACTAATCTGCTTTTTGCATTTGCTCATAAAGAAAACTATCGGGACCACAATTTCAACAAAATATACAATGGAATGTCTGAATGCTGCACACATTTGGCAGACATTTTTCATAGCTGGACAGGCGTAGTTGCTAGGTAATTGGTCACATGACCGATTGGTCATTTACATCTAAACAGTACAGTGGTATCTTCAGCTGCGTCAGACTTCACAACTAATAATTTGAAAGACAAATTGTATGATCGTCAATGAAGGGAATTACAACTGATCATTTTGCAAATAATATGAATAAATATAGCTAACATATTTGTTACAAACTCCAGTTAGACTCTGTTAACAATGCACCTGTCTGATAAGTTGCATCCATTTCGCAACAGTAACTAGTAATAATTAAACTACTATGATGGTATAGCTATCAGTGACATTATAGTCTTACCTTGGCATTTTACCTGATTGGAAGACATCAATTAACTCAAGATATGAACACATTAAAGTTGGCAATATTAAAATATTCACACATACTGGGTACTGGGTACTGACCACAGTTTTAAATAATTTTGGTCAATAGCAAATAAATACACATGATAATTTGTTTAGATTTCAAGCAAAATAGTTATGTGTTTGTCCCAGAGTCTACCCAGCATCACTCCCAGAACAATTACATCAATAACATTGCTCACATTAAACGTGTCTTGATACCATAATGTTCTGACAGGTCCATGCAGTGAAAAAAATGACTGCGCTGCTAAAATAAAAATCTTAAATAGCTCAACTGTCCTTAATCTCACCGCAATATAAGAATCAGACAGCCTTGCTGAGGTAGAACACTGTTCATCAAGAATTAGTATAAATTAAGTATATTATGAGAAAAAAACATTGATTAAAATTAATTCCCACTGTGAGAAAATTATCGCTAAATCATGAAGGCTTAAAAACCAACAGTTTCCGCCTGACGTTGTTCAATAAACATACGATGTCTCTTAACCACTTCCTCTACTATCTTTGCTTCAATTTCCTGTCCACGGCTCAATTCCTCGTCGTCCATCTTCACTATCTGCTCACTTTCCTGGGTTACCATGACAACATACTTTTTCCTGGTTTCCAGGATGTTGGCAACAACGAGCTGAAAACGAAGAAAAAAAATTATGTTGTTGTTGATATTTTATCCATCAGGTTTCAATATTGCGACTGGAAAACCTGTAATGTTCATGTTGCACAATAATAGTAATATATTGTTGACACAGGGTGGTACACTGTGTACAAGAATTATGTTTATAACGTGTGTACCAGTACAAGTGTCTGATCAAGACATTATTATGGTTTATATCAATACAGGCAGCAGAGTAGAAAACAGGAATCTACAAAAACATCAATGTTGCAGTTATGTAATAATACCTCTGATGAATATTAGTTTAATTATTAAAATAACAATAAAGTCATATTCGTAAGTATTACTAGCCCTGTTCTCGGAAGTTGACATTAAAATATTCTGCGAGGTACAATTTGGCGTGCTACAAACAAACGTATGCATCTTCTGTTAACTTGATGCTATTTAATAACAGGGTAGTTCCAAGATAACACACATGTAATACACATATACCTTATACAAAAACAATGTCCTTGTTTACATTTCTGTGTTATTTGCATCTAAGGCACTGAGGGCACATAACATACACTCTGTAGATAACTACTGGTAGATCTGAGACTCCTGCTCAATTCTGCCACCTTAAAGCGACATGATCAGTTTGTGGCTTTTTATTTTTATTGCAAAATCACGTTAATCAGTGTAAGTTATAACTATTGTAGTGTCCTGTCCACCAATAAATCAAAACAGAACTGACTTCGTAATGTTAAACGTCGAATGTTTATAAGAATCCCGACGCTGTCACTCAAATTGACCTTTACCAACTGGGAGCCGTGCACCTGGCCGGGTGAGGCGTTCACGTGATACTGCATCACGTGATCATGCATTTCCTTCTGGGCTTTTAGCCACGCCTACAACGGTTTCGAAAACGCCTCATGGTCGATGTGTATACAGAGTTAAGTGCCCTAACTGCGTCTGTTTTCAACCCTTAAATGTTACTTGAAAACATATTTTGACTGTCTTTACGCTATAATAGGTATAATGTATACCATATAACATGATTTTGCAATAACAATAAAAAGCCACGAACGCTTTAACAATGGCTCATTTCAAGCAACAAAAAGATGACTGAAAGTTGCAAGCAGGACAGGTTCAGATGAAGTCAGGGCTACGTCTGCAGTGAGTGCCCAAGCATTCTACCTGGTGACTGTATCGCTTCAGGGCTTTCCTTGCTTTGGGAATCAGAAGATCTTGGTCTGTCTCAAGCTGCAAAATGTAAATGTATTACCTAAGAAAGGATGTCATGAAACCACAACAAATATTACCACACACAGTACTGGTTAGCTAGATAGCTCCAAGTTAACTTGTATGTATAATATTAATATAATATTAAAATAACTAATAAATAATTAAATAATAAATTATTAAATTATAACTTACTAAACAGTAGTGTTGTGCTGAAACCTTTTTTCATACCATTAACTTTTATTCAGTTGGACCTCTCTTCACAGTCAACTCACTAATACAGCCACCTAGCAATTAAGGTCAGTTCAAAACTATTTCTGTGACTGTAATTTTCAGCAAATCAGTCCTGCTGTTGTGGATACCTTGTCATTCCGGTTACATAAACACACAATTGTATGTCATCTATCTATGTTGACCCAGGAGACAAACCTTGAAGGACACGACATAGGCGTCGGGTGACCATTCTGTCACCAGTGGCTGCAGCATCTTGGGCACAAGCTGCAGACTTATCTGCAGCGGGACTCCGTCTGACTGGATCTTATGTTCTGGCTGAAAAAGAAACATTGATAAGTCAAATAGGGAACAAATATCTTTGAACAGAAACTATAAACTTATGGAATCACAAGACATGGGTCTGCTAACCATTAGTATTATAAACATTATCTAAAGCAATCAGTTCAAATACAAAATTAAATACTCACCCAAAAGTATACGTATTTTAAAGTGATATGTACGAGCAGCAAGAAATGCAAATTTGGTGCAAAGTACCAGTTACAATGGTTACTATTCCTTTTTGATTGACATTCCACAGTTATTAACATAGGCCCACGTGCCATTTTATCCTTAAGAAGCTCGAAATACCATCTGGTTTTCAACAGAGACATCAAACATGTATGTGTTCATGTGGCACTCTTAAAACATGTATAACTACGTCAAAGTTACACTTTCCTGTTTCTCTTAATAATCATCATATACCAATGACACACCATCTCATTGGCCGGGATGTAGAAATCAGACACAGCCGCGGCAAGATAGAACATTGCTTGGTGCCTGTATGTCTTCAACACCTGTGCTGCCCCCATCAGCAGGTAGAGGTACTCATTGAGCGATGTGAATGCTACAGAGAGCAGTGTCCCTGCTTCTGTCACCGCGACATATCGCTCCAGTAGGTGGCGCACTCGATCACTGTCTTCATCCTTCACTGTCAAACAGAGTCCGCATTAATGGAGTGGAGAGGATGGGTGGATTGGGGTGGGTGGGGTGTAGTGGAGTGGTGAGTGGAGTGGAGTGGAGTGGAGTGGAGTGGAGGTGGAGTGGAGGAGGGAGTGGAGTGGAGTGGAGGGAGTGGAAGGAGTGGAAGGGAGGAGGAGGGAGGGAGGGAGGGAGGGAGGGAGTGGAGGGAGGGAGTGAGGGAGGGAGTGGGAGGGAGGGAGGGAGGGAGGGAGGGAGGGAGGGGGGGAGGGAGGAGGGAGGGAAAGGGAGGGAAGGAGGGAAGGAGGGAAGGAGGGAAGGGGGGGAAGGAGGGAGGGAGGGAGGGAGGAGTGGAGGGAGTGGAGGGAGGGAGGGAGGGAGTGGAGGGAGGGAGGGAGGGAGGGAGAGGGAGAGGGAGGGAGAGGGAGGGAGGGAGGGAGGGTGTGGAGGGTGTGGAGGGGTGGAGGGGTGGAGGGAGGGAGGGAGGGAGGGAGGGAGGGAGGGAGGGAGGGAGGGAGGAGGGAGGGAGGGAGGGAGGGAGGGAGGAGGGAGGGAGGGAGGGAGGGAGGGAGGGAGGGAGGAGGGGAGGGAGGGAGGGAGGGAGGAGAGGAGGGAGGGAGGGAGGAGGAGGAGGAGGGAGGGAGGAGGGAGGGAGGGAGGGAGTGGAGTGGAAGTTGTTGTGTAGCAAAGCATGAAATAAAATTCACCATTAACACTGATGTTGGACCAATGTGGACTGGTATTGGACTGATGTTGACCCGTGTTGGACTGGTGTGAACAGATGTTTAGACTGAGGTGGACTGGTGTTAGACAGGTGGACTGGTGTTAGACTGAGGTGGACTGGTGTTAGAATGACCGGGAGTGGTGTTAGACTAATTGGGAGTGGTGTTAGACTAATTGGGAGTGGTGTTAGACTGAGGTGGACTGGTGTTAGACTAATTGGGAGTGGTGTTAGACTGAGGTGGACTGGTGTTAGACTAATTGGGAGTGGTGTTAGACTGAGGTGGACTGGTGTTAGACTAATTGGGAGTGGTGTTAGACTGAGGTGGACTGGTGTTAGACTAATTGGGTGTGGTGTTAGACTGAGGTGGACTGGTGTTAGACTAATTGGGAGTGGTGCTAGACTGAGGTGGACTGGTGTTGGACTGATTGGGATTGGTGTTGGACTGAAGTTGGACAGGTGCCGAGGTCTTTACCCCTAGTGCACACTTCAATAAATAATAATTAGTATAATAATGTGCATCAGTGAACCGTGTAGGTCTAACCAGACAGATGTAGACAGCACACAAGTGTTTATTGAAGAAAAAAACACTTGTAGATTCTCTGTTTCTTGTCACAGAAACAGTTCTAATTACAATAAATTTCTCAAATAATTTATATTACACTTGCGTTACCTAAATTGTTTACCTATTCAAATGACCTTGCAAAGAGTTTTGTTTATGCTTCACGCAAATTTCTTCAGTACCTGTGAGTGACATGTAATGACGTCATTGTCCATGTCAGGTCAACAGCTTTTGCAAGGTAAATAATAATTTGGATATGCCCAAGAAAATTGAAGTATAATACATTCCTCTAATTAACTTTTATATATATATATATATATATATATATATATATATATATATATATATATTTATATACATATACATATATATATATATATATATATATATATATATATATATATATATATATATATATATTTAATTATTTCACACAGATAACTCAGCATGAAGGGTCAAGTAGTTACCATGAACTGTCCCTCCGTCTGTCACCAGCAGGTCTAGGAGGTTCGTGTGAGTGAAGTGACGTTTAAATGGCTCCAGTGAGCCGCGGCGATGAAGGAAGATGACAGCATAACCTTGCTGCAACAAGTATCTGTGACACAGATGACAGGAAAATACTAATATATGCTGAAAAACGTCCAAATGGGTAACGTCTCCATGCTTGCAGAAATACTCTGTAAAAGGTGGCATTTCATCATAATCAAATTATAATCAGACTATTGTATGCACGTGAATGTGTTAATTAATATTTGTCTACTGATCACGGGCCATTTGCAGGGTCAAACATGAAAGAAAATTGCTTTTATTTTTTCAAAAATTTAACATCAGCTCAATGTTCTTATCTCTCATGGGCTTTGTACTAGATGGTACATGATTATTTGCAATGTTACAGATATTTTGTACAATTGTAAACAATTATGTACACTGCAGGGGTGACTGCCCCCAACAGATCAACATGTGATTTACATGCTTGGAATAACTGCAAAAACATGTGTCATTGCAAACAAGGGTTATAAGTTTTTTTTTATCTATGGCAAATGCTGGTATGAATACTTTGGAAAACCAGTTTGTGTGCATGTGCATGTGTGTGTGTGCATACATGTGGGTGACTCGGTGTATGTGATATTTGCAGGACAGGCATAGTTGAGAGAAAATACAACGGTTACATAAACCAAATTGTCAATTACAGATTTCATGTTTAAGCCACAATCTGACAAAGGATACTCTGTAGATGTTGCTCCTCTCGTACCTACACTGAAGTTGTCAATAAATCTCACTGTTCGACTCTCTAGAGGCACTGTCGTCCCGCCAGACTTAAAAATGGTGCAAATTATAGGAATTAAATCTATGTCACATTTTTCATATGTTGACATTCATCAATATTATATGACAGATAAGTGTTCAAATAAATAGCAAGAACCAAAAATTTAAATACAACAGACACAGTAAAATGATGGCACATCACCATGCATGCCACAGGCACAGACATAGTTATAGGATCAATTGGCCTGGACCAAGCATTTACACCAAAAGTTGGTACATTTTTGTATGTGTACACTGTGGACCCTCACTCTGTATCTCCTATCTGTAAAACATGGACATACCTGGGAATGCTGAATAGGGTGTGCCAGTCTCGCACGCGAAAACGAGGCTGGGGGCAGTTGGGGGCAGGAGATCCATATACTCCATGTTAACATGTAGGACTTTGTTTTGTTTTTGGTCGTAATAATTGAACTGATCCAAAATAGCGTATTTCAGTTATATTTCAGGATTATTACAAGCAGAAGCAGTGGAACACTTTGCCGGTGACAATGATCATGGAAATCATGAATTTTAATAGATTATTATGGTGGTTGCCATGGCAATAGCGGCCAGTACTTGTGTTTGGCAATCTTGACTAAAAATTAAGATTGCCAGTTTTCGCGCAGTACAACCTGTTTGGGCCAAACATGTGTTATGATTATGTGCATTTAGACAACTTGTCAGATATAAGTGCTTATCAAAACCACAACGTACAGCAATGTAAAACGCAAATCCCGTAAAAGACACATACGGCCTAACATCGTGTCTATTATCTGCACTACGTAAATCGCTATATGTCTATGATAATGTGGTAAACTCAATATTAAATCGGACATTTAAGATAAGAAACATATAACACAAGATATTTATGAACTGATTTTCCTACTATTCATCAGTCGGAAGCTATTACTGTCATCCATCGTTAGACTGTTATTCTTGTGTCCAGTCCCCAATTAGTCTCGCATAGTCCCCAAAAAGCTCCAGTCGCGCGGAGTCACGCCATGTATCGTGACCCACTTACAGGCCCTATTATCACTATAGTCTAATGATAATGCCAGGTCTGCCGGGCCCCTCTCCCAGACCCAGGGTTAGTGTGAAGTATCAAATTTAGGCAAATGTAATTATAAACACTACTGGCATAACTGAGGTGGGTCGGAATTCTACACTACTATCGAAGACTGTCTCTGGAACACACTGCCAGCTTCTTGACACTGTACTCATTCGAGCCAAACTTGAAATGATCAGTTGTCAGCAAGCTGTCAACACATGAGCGATAATACCATGACATGTGCCCAGTTTGTTTTTATTGAAAACGAGGCACGGGGCTTGCGTTGACCCGTTGTCGACGTGGTTGACAGCTCTAGCCTGGACTGACCTGTTGTTTACTTAACTAAATACGTGCGATTTGCTTACTGAAACAAGGACTATCGGGCGATCTTGACGCATACACTTATCAACAAACTCTTTCATATAAGTTACTGTTCTTTCGTAATGTTCCGGTTTTTTCGACTCGTCAAAGAAACACTGCCATTCTGACGCCATCTTGCCGTATGGTTGATCAGCAATAAGTGCGGTGACGGAGGTCTTCGGTCCACCCACCAATAAATTAAAGAGCGGTCATTGTCCAAATGGTGCGAGAGGTGGTAGTTGCCGTATTTAGTGAACGAGTGGCGATGCGATCAGTGGTTTCAGAGATCGTCTTTCTAAAGTGTAACCCAGGCATCATGCACCGTTTAAGATTCGTTGCCTTTGTATGATTAGTGCGTGATAAATAGTGCTATACATTATGTTTATAATAATCTTAAATGTAACTAATTATCTAACAGGATTCTTCTACATACTAATATATAAATATATATTATACACACTTGCATATTATATATATATATATATATATATATATATATATATATATATATATATATATATATATATATATATATATATATTCGAATGGCATATGTAGTAATATATATATATATATATCGTAAATTAAAAAAATATTAAAAATAATCCATGTATATCTATAATCCTGTGTAAGATTTTATATTTTAAATATATTATTCTTATATATATATATATATATATATATATATATATATATATATATATATATATATATATTATGCAGTAATATGATATACATGTAAAATATATATATATTAAATTAGCATATATATATACATTTTATATAATTGTATAATATAATATATAATATATATATATATATACACTATATATATATATATATATATATATATATATATATATATATTTATATATTTATTTATATATTAATTTAACATATCTTGTAATAAAAATACATAAAATTATATACAGTGTGTGTGTGTGTGTATATATATATATATATATATATATATATATATATATATATATATATAATACATACATACATACATACATACATACATACATACATACATACATACATACATACATACATACATACATACATACATGCGTATATCGGTCATTCTTGATTGAAAATGGGGGAGATGTAAGCCAGTGTGTTCTTATTAAAAATCATTTATATGCAACATGACAATAATAGCATACATTAATAGTTTACTAAGCACAGTAGTTTCCCAATAATAATAACAAGAAATAATAAGAAAAACGAAATAAAATTAATAATGATCGATTTCATTGACATAATTTTTTTATCAATAAAAATAATGGTCCATAGTCGGCACGACTGTAAAAACACTTAGAACGATTATAAATTTTGTACAGCAAATGATATACCAGGTTATGTATATATATATATATATATATATATATATATATATATATATATATATATATATATATATATATATATATATATATAATGATTAATAAATAAACAGCAAGTCGCAGGGAAGATATTTCATTTGATAATTTCCAGTTTTCGTTTTATATAGGCCCCTGGCGCCGAAATAGTTGACTAAGAATAGCGTGTGGTTAGTAGTAAACCAGTTTTATCGCGTTGTTGATGGTTGTCAGTGCACACACAAACTTGGCCAAGTGGAATTAATACTTATTACCAGACTACAGTTATCCGGGATAATGTCGTGTTATTATGAAAAGACGAGTTATATATTATTATATTATCGCCCACCAAAAACCGCTTAGCTTAGCAACTTCCTAACATAGCCAGTAACGAAGACGGTGGGTGATCGGTGGGGGACGAGGGGGACGCGTCCCCCCAATTTTTCAGCTCAGAAAAAATGCGAGGCATATAGCCTGACTCACCACTCCTCTCTCTTAAAAGCCGCTACACAGGACTAGCTAGACTATAAACTCGCGATATGAAGTTCCGACCACCAATTAGAAAATCGACTAGATAAACTGCTTGGCTGGCCACACCATGCAACTTGATCTTACTTTAGTAAATAACCATCATGCCGGGCTGCGCCGTTGCCGGGCTCTATCAGTTTGCAACCTTGTGTTGATATTAATTTTATAGGCTCTAGCCATCAAGCACATTGTAAATGATGAAATTTGTGTTGCACTTTCACCCCTTGCCTAGCTGCTTGATGCTTATTGCCTACGGCAGAAGCGGCGGATTCCTGCACTTTGTGTAACTTAATCCCCATTTGAGTGATGACAAATTTCTTTGCCAAAATTTTGGATTGGGACGTTCTACACAGCATTGGCGTCGATCGGTGGGGGACGCGTCCACTCACTTTTCAGCATGAGGGGGTCAGCATAGGAAATGTCGTCACACTTTTTCAGTTCATACAACTAATTTAAAGGCATATGTAGCGAGACTGATCACTCCCCTTTCTTCTAAACTCTACATCGGTCTAGTAGTAAAATTTATAGAAATTATACGGGTTCGGATATAAACTTCCGACTACCTAGTGGAATATCACTAAATAAATTGCTTAGTTGGCCGCAGCCCGCAACTTGATTTTAGTCCGGTAAATATTCATCATGCCGGGCTTTTAAAACCGGATCGACGCCCCTGTTTTGCCAGCTCTGAGTATTGTTTTGAGACTGTGCGCATACGTCTAAAGGTGATACAGTCCATAGTAGAGATGGTGCAGTAGAATAATTTTATAGGATGATTTTTCCATAGTTTATCAATTCTTACTTCAAATGATTGGACTGATGGAGCATCTACCACAGACTGGCAGACTATTCCATACATCAGTAGATCGGTGTATAAATGAATTTTTTCGTTTGTTTAATCGGCATCTTTCTTTAAATATTTTTAAGTTGTGCCCTCTCGTTATTGAATCAGTTTCCCTTATGTAACAAAATTTGATGTAACAGTAGAATCATATTTCCCAGTTAATATTTTGTAAATTTATATCATGTCTCCCCTAAGACGACGGTATGAAAGAGTTGGTAGGGTTAATCTTTTTAGGCGTTCTTTATAATCAAGTTCTTTATATCCAAGAATTAATTTAGTTGCTCGACGCTGAATTTTTTTTCAAGTGCTGTTATGTGTTTCATTAACTATGGACTCCATACCTGGTTTGCATATTTGATATGAGACTTAAAGACAAGAGACTTAAAAAACATAGAAAAACACTTGTCATCTAGATATTCATAAGTACGTCGAATTATCCCCATCATAGAATTGGTTTTATTAATTTTTTCTGACGTGCCTCAAAGTTTAGTGATGAGTCAAAAGTTACTCCAATATCCTTGACTGTTTCTGCTTTATTAATTGTTTTCTGATCTTTACCCATTGTATATCCATCATTTCTTATGGAGGAACATCCAATTCTCATGTTGCAAGATTTATCAGGATGAAATTTCAGTAGTGATGTTTCTAACCATTTTCCGTTGAGGTGAGACCTTTTTGTAGGTTGTTGCAGTTCTCTTCATTATAAATAGGGTAAAAAAGTTTTATATCATCCACAAATAGGAAAATATGAGAGTTTTTTATAACGTCAGGTAAATAATTTATGAAGATAACAAAAAGAAGAGGGCCAATCACGGATCCTTATGGTATCCCACTGATCACCTCCTGCCAGTTAGAAAATATGGTATTAATCCGTACTCTTTGTTTTCTATTTGCAAGTAGATCTATAATGCAGTTAATTATGTTACCCTTTATTCCATAGCTCTGGATTTTTTTAATAAGTTTAGCATGTGGGACCTTGTCAAATGCTTTCATAAAATCACAATATATTACATCAATGCAGCCTCCATTGTCCAACATTTCTGTCCATGTGTCTAATACCTGTGTTTGTGTGTTTAATGTGTTTAATAGCTGGAGTACTGTTGAATGGCCCTTTATAAAACCAAACTGATTTTTACTCAATAGCTCATTTTGTTTCATATGTACAGTGATGGTGTCTAATTGTTTCTTCCATTGTCTTACCCACTACGTCACTGCTTCTGGTCGGTAATTTTGTGGTAATATTTTACTTCCTTTCTTATGAATTGGAGATTGTTTGCCTGTATCCATTCTATGGGTAGTTTGCCTGTTGTTAGAGATGTGTTAAATATAATTGATAGTGGAATACTGATGCAGTCTGCTAATTCATTTATGACCCTAGGGTGAACGCCATCAGGTCCAGGTGATTTAAATGTTTATAGTTTCTTTAGTTTTGATGCCACATATTATATATAATTATATATATATATATGTATATGTATATGTAATATATATATAATAAAAATGGCAATCCAGGATAAGACGACATTGGATCAAAATGTTATATATATATAGTTTTTTCTATTTACCATGTGCAATACTTTTATATTTTCTAGTCACTTGTATATTTTAATTTTATGTGGACATCTGTATGATAGTCTGAAATAAAGGTATTGAATTAATATATATATATATATATATATATATATATATATAAATTTTAGGTAATCTTCCAATTAACTGGCCTAAATTATTAGGGCCTTTTTAAAACAGTTTTATCACCTGTTTTCGATGTGTATATGTTAAGAATGTCATTCTACATAATTTCCGTTACAAAGAAGTCAGATGTAATTTTTTTAATTGTGTTGTGGCCATAAGTTTAATGCCTAATAAATAGAAACAGATCACTGCATATGGCCACAATGCCATTGATTCCAGCTTGGCCATGGGATGAAGCCGCCGTGCAGGTCCAGTCAAGATATCTCGACAGCGTTCAATATTCATATTAGAAATTTCGAGGATATTTGATTCAATTCGAATTAAATTCCAGATACTTGTGGTCTAGTGCATCTGTGTGCCTGCTTCAGGTCTACAATGGCTGATTGGAGCTGGGCAGGAGCGGAGGATGATGACGAGGAGGGGGAAGAAGGAGGGACATCTGGGGTATGTACTGGGAGAGAGTGTGGATGGTGAGGAGGAAGATGCAGGGACAGTGATATTGTTTCACCAGCATTGGCAGTGTCACTGAAACAACACAAATGTTGTTTCAGTGACAGATATGTTGTTTCAGTGATACAGATGTTGTTTCAGTGACATTTTGTTGTTTCAGTGACACAGATGTTGTTTCAGTGACAGAGATGTTGTTTCAGCGACATTTTTGTTGTTTCAGTGACACAGATGTTGTTTCAGTGACATTTTGTTGTTTCAGTGACACAGATGTTGTTTCAGTGACAGAGATGTTGTTTCAGCGACATTTTTGTTGTTTCAGTGACACAGATGTTGTTTCAGTGACACAGGTGTTGTTTCAGTAACACAGGTGTTGTTTCAGTGACACATGTTGTCTCAGTGACACAGGTGTTGTTTCAATGACACAGATGTTGTTTCAGTGACACAGGTGTTGTTTCAGTGGCAGTGGGGCAGCAGGGATGGTGTCATCTTCCTCATTGACTGTACACAGCCAATGTTCACTCAACAGGAGGAAGAAGAATTTAGTCCCTTTGAGCTCTGCATCAAGGTGACTGTCAAATTCATCTGTAATTTTGCACTTTTCACACCAATAAGTTTGTAGTGCGCATGGTTTCAAATAACATTGTTAATTTGAAAACTTAACGTGTGTAATTTTTAAGGATCTGTGTTGGCACTGTGTTCTCGCTGTGAAATGACATAATTTTAGATGGCTAAGAATCAGATCATATAGTAGTTACTGTTGTTGAATGTTCTTCACAAATCTGTTAAATTAAAAGCAATGTCAGACGTAGGCCATAAGTTTGATTGACTGAATGTGATACACAACTTGGCACTGCAGTCGTTCAGTTTTGTGTAATGCCAAAGAAATGCCATCTACATCATTTGATTTGGTGCTGGTGCATGTCAATGAGGCAGTGTATATCTAGAGGGAACTTTATTATCGTAGAGGTGGTTTGAACACTTTGCATATCAGAAATATTTTTCATCAACATTTTGAAATTCATGCAACGCTGATCCTAATGATCGCATCAGAATATATGTTGTAATTATAATTATTTATTTTTATTAATTGTTAGCAACCAAAGCTGTTGGAGACACATTTTGAATACTATTATGTTGAATAATTTGTTGCAGATTTACTTTTTAACAAAATTTTATAAAACGGCAAAACATGTTTCATCCATCCACTTAAACGTAGATTTCTGTGTTGCAATATCGTGTTGTCTGTTTCAGTGTGCGAAGGTGATGATCCAAAACAAAATCATCAGCAGCGACAAAGACTTACTTGGAATAGTCTTTTATGGCACAGTAAGTTTGGTTGTGGGGCATCAAATTATGTTAACTCTTCAGTTGTTGAGTGCCTGAAAGTGTCTGGTCATCTGTGTCTTCAAATGCCCAAACAAATCTTTAGCTATGACCATTTCAGTATGACAGGCTGCAAGTGGCACATAGTGTGTGACATTAGTGGCACATAGTGTGTGACATTAGTGGCACATAGTGTGTGACATTAGTGGCACACAGTGTGTGACATTAGTGGCACACAGTGTATGACATTAGTGGCACATAGTGTGTGACATTAGTGGCACATAGTGTGTGACATTAGTGGCACACAGTGTGTGACATTAGTGGCACACAGTGTATGACATTAGTGGCACATAGTGTGTGACATTAGGTGCACACAGTGTATGACATTAGTGGCACAGTGTATGACATTAGTGGCACATAGTGTGTGACATTAGTGGCACATAGTGTGTGACATTAGTGGCACATAATGTGTGACATTAGTGGCACGTAGTGTGTGACATTGCAATACAACTGGGTGCCTTTGTGGCTGTTTAAATAGTTTGTACTCGTAATTATCCCCGACATGGAACCACTTTTTGGATAGAGTTGTCGGGTTGACCTCAGTGGCAAAAGGGAGTAATTGTATATTTACTACGGCATGTTTTGGACAGATTATTGATAGTTTTAGCAAAGCCCACTTTCGTAATTAATTTCATATTGGAGAAATAATCTAATCTGTCTGCACCTGTGTGTACGTTTATCTCTTACTTTCAGAAGAAAAGCGAAAACCCTGGTGAATTCAAACATGTCAGCATTTTTCACGTAAGCAACATTTGATTTTATTCACCTGGGCAAATGTTATGTGTTCAAAAGGACCACCATTCATGTATCATGGAAATCACGTAATGGTCAAGTAAAATCCCACTCTGTTGCACTGGGAAAGATGCTGACCAGTTCTGGTGTTTTTTTAATATAAATGTGTTGTATTTATTTGTAGATAAAATGTTAAAACAGTTTTCTTATACAGAAATCATGTATATATAGCAAATTTGAGCCAGACACTAATTCTTATTTGATTTGTAACCTATGAGGGTTGTGATATCAGTTCTCATAAATGTTATTGATATAAATAATTATGTTGTATTTGTCTGTAGATAAACTGTTAAAGGAACAGTTTTTCAAACAAACATTATGTTTGGCAAATTTGATCCAGACATTAATTTAATTTGTAATCCATGAATGTTGGATAGGGATTAGATCAGCCTGGAGCCCAGAGTGTGTTGGATCTACAGGCGCTTCTGCAAGGTGGGTCAACTGCCTGGAGTGGGTAGTAAGGAAGGGACGAATATTCGATTTGTATCCAATATTTTGAATATTTTAACATTTTCCCGCTCTTCGAAATTCAAAAATTCGCAGCTACAAACGAATATCACTTGAATATTTTCCTTCCTGTCCTCCGCAGCAAAATCGGTTCCGGGCGATCTTTAACTTTCTGACTTAACTATGAAAAAGACTACAACTGCCAAACTACTCCTCACATATCATATATGTATACATATACACACACTAGGTTACAAAATGAAATCACTGACACTACTTAAAAAATAAACTTCACAAAACAAACTCGCGTAAAACTCGCCGGTAACGCTGTGTCATCGCCATTCATGGCTGCTATGAGTAACTTACCATAATATTATCAATATTATGTCGAGGGGTCTTTTGTCGGGTTGAGGTTTAGGGTTTCGGGTAAGTTTAGGATTGGTTGAAGTTAGCTTAGACTTAGTTAGGGTTACGTTTATTTTAGGGTTAGCATAAAACCGGAATTTGTGAATGTCATTTATTTAATAACGCCTGCGATAAATTACCAATGTTACGGTAATCACCTAGCTACGCATATCGAGTTTTGCGCGAGTTTGTTTTCTTAATTTTATTCTTTACAGGAATGTAAATTATTGTATTTTGTAACCTAGTTTGTGTGAATGAACATAAGATATGTGATGATAAGTTTGGCGGTTGTAAGAAAATAAACAAAAAGATCGATGCATATGGCCACGATGCCGTCGACTCCGGCACGAACTTGTGCCCATGGCCACGGGATGACATCTTGAATATCATGTATAATAAGGTATCTCACTAATCTATATATATCATTTATCCGCCCAAAAGCCTTGGGAACCTGTGGGCAGATACATGAGACATGATTGTATATATCATGTTATATGTGTATATACCCGGTAATCGTTGTATATTTCAGAACAAGATAATAATGACTTCAAGGACAAGTTTGGGCACTGTGACAACTACTCTCTCAGTGACGCACTCTGGACCTGCGCCTCTCTCTTCTCAAACTGGTTTGCATTTGTTTCTTGAGCAGATCATAGTCTAACTACTGTATTGTCAAGCTTGTATGTGTATGTGTGTTATGTGTATTAATGGAACAGTTTATTCCTGGACAACATGCATATTGACTGCCAAACGTTCATATGATTATGTTTATAGTCATATAAAAATTATACCCCTGGAATAATGAGCACTCCCCCACTGAGTTGACTTTAGAAGTTGGCTCGAATTTTTGTATTTCTGCATATGTCGATCCTAATTAGGTGTGATAACTGTTCATTATGCACCACCAACCTAACGCATAGTCATTGAAGCAAGAAGTTTGTGATCATTATTATAAACAGTTGTGATAGCTGTTGTGTTGGTAATTAATTGTCCACCATCTTTCTACTTTCTGAGTTGAATTTAGAATTTAATTTTTTTATTCCTCCATGTGTTAATCGTAATTAGGTATAATAACTGTTCATTACGCACCACCAACGTAATGCATAGTCAGTTGATGCAAGAGTTTTGTTGTGATAGCTGTTGTGTTGGTAATGAATTGTCCACAGTGTTGGGGACAGCTCTACATTCTTTGTTCTTAGCACACAGAAACTTGGCTTCAAACGAGTGATGTTGTTTACAAACAATGACAATCCCCATGGCAACAATGAACAGCTCAAGGTAAGATATGATGACATTTTCTGTCGTTGCGGTTCCAGTGGTTTCTTATGTTTTTATTTGTGAGCACTTCACAGTCTGGTCGTGACGTCATCTTGTGTAACAAAGATGTTTGCAACAAGATTAGACAAGTTATTGGATCATATGAAGGCCTCCTTACGTCAGTCAAGAAGCAAAATCTGTAATGGTGTGATCACGTCTCATGGTCACCTGACCTGGCAGAGACCCAGGAGGGTGAGAAGACAGTGAAGAACGGAAATGGGGTGACAACTGGTTGAAAGCCATCTACGGTACCCCAGTGATCCTTATTGGTGATGAGGTAGGGTGAATGTGAACCCTGTGATGGCACACAAAGGTGCATTTCGCAGGTGTTGAATGACCATGTGAGAGTGTCTTGTAAAGGTCAACATTTCAGTTTTACAACGATGCCAGCATCAGTTGCGTTGGTCAGTTTGTTGCAACATTAGGTGTGGTTGAATTGACCCTCCTAAGTAAATATGCAGTTTTGAAGAAAAAAAAGTTTGGTAGTTAATTGAAATTTTGCAAGCTCATTTAGTACTTAAAAAATTATGTGTACTGTAGAAAATGATATGTTCCTGAGTATGAGTTTCTTATTAACTCCTGTACTCGTTGTTTGTGATACAGAGACAGGCAATTGTGAAATCTGACGATCTGCACCAGAATGGCATCGAAATTGAGTTAATGCACATCAACAAGCCTGGGCGGACGTTTGATGTCGACTTGTTCTTCAAGGTAATGTGGCCAATGTTGTGTGTAGTTTAACTGTGTCACATTTATCTGTAGAAATAGAAGTCTGGCCTAATACACACCCCAAGAAGGGATATCACATACATAAGAACCGTGCTATATATTAATTCACCCAGATTATATGTACTGCTCTGTATCCTGCCTGGTTCACTTTGCTAAGAATACAGTCAATTTATCATAATTAGCATGATATTTTTCTGTGAGAATAATTAATCTAGCACAGTTTAGAGCACTCATCATGTTGTGTGAACTGGGTATATGTGAAATGTTCGTAATTGCTTCATAATTTCACGCTGCAGGATATGCTTTTCGCTGATGAAGATGACGATGTTGTTTTGCCAGACGCTGCAGAGAAGTTTGATGAGCTTCTCACCAGGTGGCCGCATGTTCACACGTTTAGTTCTACCAGTATAATTTCAAAGCATAAATATTTTCAGAATATGTATTTTATAGATATGTCCATCCAAAACTGTATGTTTACAATGTGTGTGTACCTTCATTAGAAATAACCTTTAAGAACATTTTGTAGGATGAAGCCATAAACTAGTGATTCATAAATGATTTCTTTGGTGGATGAACAAGTGAATGACAGATTCACGTTAATGCTGCTGAGGATGAAGAATTAATAAATTATAATGTATAAAATAATGAATGGGTGATTTGTAAATTAGTTATTATTTTATAGTCATGATTGAGTGATTTCTATTATACCTTTGTGGTGAAAGCCATGAATGTGTGATTCATACAAGATCACTCTGTGGGACGATCCACTGAATAAGTTATTCATGAATGATCACTCTGTTGGATGATCCACTGGATAAGTTATTCATGGATGATCCACTGGATAAGTTATTCATGAATGATCACTCTGTTGGATGATCCACTGGATAAGTTATTCATGGATGATCCACTGGATAAGTTATTCATGAATGATCACTCTGTTGGATGATCCACTGGATAAGGTATTCATGAATGATCACTCTGTTGGATGATCCACTGGATAAGGTATTCATGAATGATCACTCTGTTGGATGATCCACTGAATAAGTTATTCATGAATGATCACTCTGTTGGATGATCCACTGGATAAGTTATTCATGAATGATCACTCTGTTGGATGATCCACTGGATAAGGTATTCATGAATGATCACTCTGTTGGATGATCCACTGGATAAGGTATTCATGAATGATCACTCTGTTGGATGATCCACTGGATAAGGTATTCATGAATGATCACTCTGTTGGATGATCCACTGGATAAGTTATTCATGAATGATCACTCTGTTGGATGATCCACTGGATAAGTTATTCATGAATGATCACTTTGTTGCCTAAAATAACCTGTTTTCCTTGCAGGGTCCGTGCCAAGGACCACAAGAAGAGGGCCATCTCAAAAATCCCGTTCTCTTTGGGGGGAGCCCTCGACATGTCCGTTGGAGTGTAAGTGGTACTTGATACTATGGTCAAGTTTTAATTTGTTATCAGGATACTCGGGTTTGATATGTTTATGTGAAGATACTATGTACTGTGATGTCCGACTGTTCGCATACATTGAGAGTGATATTTGAAAGGTAATGTATCACAATCATAGATGCCTGTCATGATAATTCTTAGGTGTGGTGTGTGGATTTTATCACAGGTAAAAATTACATAATTGTGAAATTTTAAAACAGGATTGTCCACATTATCCGTCATTAACTTGGCATGAAATTCACTGAACATGTCATCTTGATGTGACACATTCCAAGCATGCATCACATCACAGGCTTGTGCAGGTAAACCATCTGATGTCTGCTTTAATACTACTTGAGGTGTTTATAATCTGAATGTTTCTGTTCACAACTGGAAGGTGTTGTATTAAAGTAAATTATTGTTTATTATTCATTCAACTTATTTACTCAGTTGTTAATAGAAAATTGTAGAACATTTTATTGAAAAATATGAACGCCTATCTTTGCATTAATATACAGCACTTAATTTTCTTGAAGGTGTTAAACAATTGAGTTGTATGTGCATGTGTTTTAGGTATAGTCTTGTGCGTACGTGTACGAAGCCCACTGGGGTGAAATTGTACAAAAAAACAAATGAGGAAGTGAAATCATCAACAAGGCACTTCTTACAAGTGAGTGCGTGTTTACGTTGTGGCGAACAAAATCATGTTTACTGAAAAGCAGTTATTTTATTTTGTCACAACATTTCGGGGTCATTTTTCAACACTTCTATACATTTTCCTTAATTTTACATTGCATGATTATGAACAAATAACTGCGATGTATTGTAACTATTTTATTTTATAAGTAAACATTGCAGTATTTAATGGATTTGTTTGGCAGAGTACATAAATAGCTTCTTTTGGAGAGGATGCTTTTTAATCATAGTTTGTCTGTGAAAACTATGGCGTGGTCTTTGCCACTTTAACCCAAGTAAGTGTCACGAGAGAAAAGATATACTGTTGATGAATTAAGTGGTTCTTTGTCGTATGAGATGGTGTTTGTAGGAAACAGGAGAGATTCTAATGCCTCAGGACATGAAGAAAAGCATCACTTACGCCAACAAACAGATCTGCTTTGAACCGGAAGAGGTGGTGGAAATTAAAAAGTTTGACGATCCTGGTAATTTACATTAGTAACTTAAAAGCTAACGCATCATTATTTTTTTTCAGATTTTATTAGAATTACTGAGCTGTTTTCTTTTTGTTTTATTCAGTTTTAAACTGTTTTTATTTGGTTATATTAATATCTAACTATACTTGAGCTTTCATGTATGAGTTACTATGATTGAGTAAGGTAAAGTGTTCCTACTAGGCTGTTTACAAACATTTACGGCGTATGTATGATCCCTTGGAAGAAAAAAGTATACTTTTCACAACTCTCCAACTGGATAGGATTCTTGCCAGTTGTGTTGTTCATATCAAATGTTAGACGGACCTAAATCAGTTGCTTATGTTATGTATTTTTAGTGATTGGTCCAAGGTTCGTCTGTCAGTTGGAGGCTTTTTACTTCACTTATTTGTTCACATTTATGTCATAGCAAACTTCACATATCCTTTCTTCACAAAAATGCTTTCTGCATATATATATATATGTATATATATATATATATATATATATATATATCTGTACTGCCACTCGTCATATATCCCAGGGTTCAGTGTAGGATCTGGGCCAATAAAGTACAACATTCAAATTATGGACTATTTTTAATTACGACTATAGGTGTATTATTACTATAAATTTATTTAGTGATGAAGGCCACAACATGAACCACGTTTGTATTACTTAATTTAATTATAATATCATTACTATGTGTAGATTCTTTACTTTCAGCCGTACATTAAATTATGATATAGTTCAGTTTATTATTCAAATTGATGAATGGTCTTGGGCACCTTTAAAAAAATACCAAGCTCTACTACTTTTTAACTGTTGTTATATCATTTATATTGGGTACATGCGCCTTTAGTTTATCAATTACATATAGAATAATTATAAAAAATTGTTTTAAATGTTTCAATTAATAAACTACAAATCAAGCAGTAGAAAGCAATATATTAATTAATTTAATTAGCCAGCGTATTTCAATGCATCAATTTATCTAGCGAACAAGGCACAAAACATGGCAGTCTCCGGTAGGCCCTAATTCTACGTTTACAATTGAACTCATCGTAACATTCGCTTCCCTGGTGGCATTGGCTTCGTGGAAAATGTTCAGTGAAGATCAACACATTTTCTAATTGACTAACAAGAAATCACAAGTTTCCAAATATGTGTACTAGTGCAGGTTTTTGATTTGCTGCGACCAACCATTATTTATTATACCATGATGGATACTGATGTATCATATTTAGTATAACATTTCCAAAATACGTAGTCATGTTTTGCTGTCTAGCTTGTCAAGCATGTCACACTTTTGGCATGTTGTATGGTTTGATAGATTTTGACTTTGTTCTGGTGGCTGGGGTCCAAAGACAATTAATTCATGTGTGACACCTACAGTTCGACACACTGTTGTTGTTTCTGCTGTGTAGGTTTGAAGTTGATGGGTTTTAAGCCGACCTGTAGTCTGAAGCGCTACTACCACATCCGACCTGCCCAGTTCATCTATCCAGACGAGGGGGTGAGTGTCACCAGGTCCCCACAGTCAGACAGCCCTGTCACATAGGGTCTGTACTGATGGTACATTTGTTCTCTGCATTCCAAAACACTCGTAACCCTAATTTTGTTCTTTAAAATTAATTTCGCTCCTCTAATCATGTTTCTAAGAACATGACGGTGGACGACCAATATGTCAATGGACTTTCTTTATGACCTGATTTCACCTAGGAAACTTTCAGAAGCTCAGAATCAGTGGAAACTGCTTATTTTGACACTTTTGAAGGTGTGTATGTATACTATGAACATTATTTGTATTGATGAAATAGAGGGCATGAGGGAGAGAGGAAGAGAGGAAGAGGGCCCTACGAGAAGCAGAGAGAGAGAGAGACAGACCTAGAGAGAGCGAGAACTAACAGAGCGAGATGGGGGAGTGAGAGAGAGAGAGAGAGAGCGAGATGGGGGAGTGGGAGAGAGCCAGAGAGAGAGCGAGAGAGAGCGAGATGGGGGAGTGAGAGAGAGCGAGAGAGAGCGAGATGGGGGAGTGAGAGAGAGCGAGAGAGAGCGAGATGGGGGAGTGAGAGAGAGCGAGAGAGAGCGAGATGGGGGAGTGAGAGAGAGCGAGAGAGAGCGAGATGGGGGAGTGAGAGAGAGCGAGAGAGAGCGAGATGGGGGAGTGAGAGAGAGCGAGAGAGAGCGAGATGGGGGAGTGAGAGAGAGCGAGAGAGAGCGAGATGGGGGAGTGAGAGAGAGCGAGAGAGAGCGAGATGGGGGAGTGAGAGAGAGCGAGAGAGAGCGAGATGGGTGAGAGAAGCAACTGAGTGAGAGAGCGAGAGAGAGCGAGATGGGGGAGTGAGAGAGAGCGAGAGAGAGCGAGATGGGGGAGTGAGAGAGAGCGAGAGAGAGCGAGATGGGGGAGTGAGAGAGAGCGAGAGAGAGCGAGATGGGGGAGTGAGAGAGAGCGAGAGAGAGCGAGATGGGGGAGTGAGAGAGAGCGAGAGAGAGCGAGATGGGGGAGTGAGAGAGAGCGAGAGAGAGCGAGATGGGGGAGTGAGAGAGAGCGAGAGAGAGCGAGATGGGGGAGTGAGAGAGAGCGAGAGAGAGCGAGATGGGGGAGTGAGAGAGAGCGAGAGAGAGCGAGATGGGGGAGTGAGAGAGAGCGAGAGAGAGCGAGATGGGGGAGTGAGAGAGAGCGAGAGAGAGCGAGATGGGGGAGTGAGAGAGAGCGAGAGAGAGCGAGATGGGGGAGTGAGAGAGAGCGAGAGAGAGCGAGATGGGGGAGTGAGAGAGCCAGAGAGAGAGCGAGATGGGGGAGTGAGAGAGCCAGAGAGAGCCAGACACTGTCCTCTGTCTGTTGCAGTCAGTAAAGGGTAGTACGACACTGTTCACAGCAATGCTGAAGAAATGTCTGGAGAAAGACAAAGTTGCAATCTGTCGCTACATTCCACGCAAGAACACTCCACCGCGATTTGTCGTCCTCCTTCCTCAGGTAACGACACAGACAGTTTCATTCCCGGCACAAAATGATGAAGTTTTGTAAACGTAAATGTCAGTTTATACAGCGCAGTCTCCAAGCATTGCTCAAAGTGCTTTACACTCAAAGTGCTTACCATCTTAATCCAGCCACTCTGTAATTAACTACTCATACACATATATCCAACACAGTCTATAGCCAGGTACTCATTCATACAGCTGAATGAACTGAGGCAATGTAGAGTGAACGAACTTGCCCAAGGTTTGACACACCACCACAGGCCTCATACCTGGCGTCTCGTAGCCGAGAGTCCCAAGCTCTAACCAGACGCTAGACTAAATGCCTGTTTTCCACTCTAACAAATCTATTTTGCATTTTACCCATATTAATTAAATTAGGCAAATTTGGCTTTATTAGAATTGTTCCCAGAAATATTGACGTGTAAAAGAGAGATGTGGTAATTTTGTGAAATATTTTTCTAGGCAGAAGAACTCGATGAGCATAATGTACAAGTGCTGCCACCTGGATTCCATGTCATATTTCTGCCATTTGCGGACGATTTCCGGAAACTTGACTTCAGTGAAATCAAAACAAGAGGTAGGATGTGAAGACGTGTAATACAAAGACACAGACAGCACAGTAAAGGTCAACATCACGTCAACGTTACCATTTTCAACATCTGCCAGCTTGGTTTGTTACAACTAGATGTGCAGAAAACCAAATGGCAGATGTTTTATTGTAATACATTAGTTTGACAGCAGTGTCATATCTGTGTTGACACTCAGCGGTGTCCTGTCTGTGTTGACACTCAGTGGTGTCCTGTCTGTGTTGACACTCAGTGGTGTCCTGTCTGTGTTGACACTCACCGGTGTCCTGTCTGTGTTGACACTCACCAGTGTCCTGTCTGTGTTGACACTGAGCAGTGTCCTGTCTGTGTTGACACTCACCAGTGTCCTGTCTGTGTTGACACTCAGCAGTGTCCTGTCTGTGTTGACACTCACCAGTGTCCTGTCTGAGTTGACACTCACCAGTGTCCTGTCTGTTGACAGCGAGCACGGAGCAGGTGGACAAGGCGAAGGAGATTGTCAAGAAGCTGCAGTTTGTCTTCAGCAGTGAGAACTTTGAGAATCCCACCCTCCAGCGTTACTATGCCAATGTGGAGGCCATGGCCCTGGACACTGACCAGCCTGAAGAGGTGGAGGACTACACGAGTAAGTCACTGGACACTGGACGTATCATGTACTGGACATTATGCAGAGAATGACCACCCATCATTTGGACGGGTAAAATCTGGGATGGGTAGTAATATAATTGGACAGGTGGACAGGTAAACAAACAATGAGAAAATGGTCTTCAAAAATCAGATAATGTCATTTGATTTATGCTTTGAAAATGGGTGTATCACATGTAAATGGGTGTATCGCATGTAAATGGGTGTATCACGTGTAAATGCCTGTATCACGTGTAAATGGGTGTATCATATGTAAATGGGTGTATCACATGTAAATGGGTGTATCACATGTAAATGGGTGTATCATGTGTAAATGGGTGTATCACATGTAAATGGGTGTATCATGTAAATGGGTGTATCACATGTAAATGGGTGTATCACATGTAAATGGGTGTATCACATGTATTTGGAGTTTATCTGGATGTGAGGAGACTTATTGACACAGAATCAGAATGTTTGAGATTACACACTTGGTAAATTAAACACACTTGGTAAATTAAACACACTTGGTAAATTAAAGTAAAGAAGATGTTGTTTGTGGCAGAGGCTGCTCAGAAATATGATGACAATCTCATCAAGTTAATATTTCATTCTGCTGTCGTGATTTCAAAGCAAAAATGTTTGTTCAGAATATATATTTTAAGCAAATTGTTTTTCCAACACAGTATTTATCTACCCGTAAAACTCTGTAGTAAACCTCTGTGAATACGTGCATTCATACAATAACTAAATATCTATTACTTTATTATAGGTTGAAGTCATGAAAGAGTGACTTGTAAGTTTATTACATTTGTGATGCATGAAGCAGGGAATGAATGATTTAGAGTGAATTCTGTGAGATCATGTTGGCAAATATTCCGATGTTCAGGATATCATCTGGTTTCTGAATTTCTGCGAGTTCCCGCATGCGATTCTTTCTTCACGTTAATTTCTATACGGACTGGATGCTCATTGTGCAGTTAAAACTCTATTAAGTAGCAAGATAATATTTTTTTATTTAAATGGAACTGTTGTTGGCACAGTGCCAAATGATGAGAAGATGCAGAAGAGGGCTGGGAGACTTCTGGAGGAGTTCAAGGATTTAGTCTTCCCAGAGGGCTACACACCGGGGGTGAAACGCAAGGTGGGACTCAGTTGTCTGATTACAATACAATATGATAAATAGCCTTTAATTATCCCAAATGGGAAATTCACGTGGTAGATATATTCACATTAATGCAACACAACGATGTCAGTTTCTTTACATAACAATGTTAATAATAGTTGTAATAGTCGTAATCACAGATGCTGCCCAGTTCATACTCGTTTCCTCATCATAGTCCCCCCTCCTCTTTCACTTCCCCCCTCGTTCACTCCCCCTCGTTCACTTCCCCTCTTTGTTCACTTCCCCCTCGTTCACTTGCCCCCTCCTTGTTCATTCCCACCCTCCCCATTCACTTAGCTCCTCGTTCACTCCCCCCTTCTCATTCACTTCCCCCTCCTCATTCATTTCCCCCTCCTCGTTCACTTCCCCCCTCCTCATTCATTTCCCCCCTCCTCATTCACTCTCACCTCGTTGTAACATGCGCTCAGTTACAAAAATAATAAACCAAAAGTTGGTGATAAATTCATATATAATATATGCAAAATTCTTGCGTACAGCCGGTTGGTTCTCTGCAATATCAAAAGACATCAAGCTGTGACGTGATAATAAATTAGTTTGCTGTGGTAAAAAATTGTGTTGCTGTCATAGCAAATGTTGTCACTGATAAGACGTTATGTTGAAGTGAAAATAAATGTTGTTATTGATAATATATATATATAATTATATATTATGTCGCTGATGAAAAATGTTGTTGCTGTGATATCAAATGATGATGCTGTGGTAAGAAATGTTGCTGTAACAATAAATGTTGTTGCTGTGATAGTAAATGATGATGCTGTGGTAAGAAATGTTGCTGTAACAATAAATGTTGTTGCTGTGGTAAGAAATGTTGCTGTAACAATAAATGTTGTTGCTGTGATATCAAATGATGATGCTGTGGTAAGAAATGTTGCTGTAACAATAAATGTTGTTGCTGTGATAGTAAATGATGATGCTGTGGTAAGAAATGTTGCTGTAACAATAAATGTTGTTGCTGTGGTAAGAAATGTTGCTGTAACAATAAATGTTGTTGCTGTGGTAAGAAATGTTGCTGTAACAATAAATGTTGTTGCTGTGGTAAGAAATGTTGCTGTAACAATAAATGTTGTTGCTGTGATATCAAATGATGATGCTGTGGTAAGAAATGTTGCTGTAACAATAAATGTTGTTGCTGTGGTAAGAAATGTTGCTGTAACAATAAATGTTGTTGCTGTGGTAAGAAATGTTGCTGTAACAATAAATGTTGTTGCTGTGGTAAGAAATGTTGCTGTAACAATAAATGTTGTTGCTGTGATATCAAATGATGATGCTGTGGTAAGAAATGTTGCTGTAACAATAAATGTTGTTGCTGTGATATCAAATGATGATGCTGTGGTAAGAAATGTTGCTGTAACAATAAATGTTGTTGCTGTGATATCAAATGATGATGCTGTGGTAAGAAATGTTGCTGTAACAATAAATGTTGTTGCTGTGATATCAAATGATGATGCTGTGGTAAGAAATGTTGCTGTAACAATAAATGTTGTTGCTGTGATATCAAATGATGATGCTGTGGTAAGAAATGTTGCTGTAACAATAAATGTTGTTGCTGTGATAGTAAATGATGATGCTGTGGTAAGAAATGTTGCTGTAACAATAAATGTTGTTGCTGTGATATCAAATGATGATGCTGTGGTAAGAAATGTTGCTGTAACAATAAATGTTGTTGCTGTGATATCAAATGATGATGCTGTGGTAAGAAATGTTGCTGTAACAATAAATGTTGTTGCTGTGGTAAGAAATGTTGCTGTAACAATAAATGTTGTTGCTGTGATAGTAAATGATGATGCTGTGGTAAGAAATGTTGCTGTAACAATAAATGTTGTTGCTGTGATAGTAAATGATGATGCTGTGGTAAGAAATGTTGCTGTAACAATAAATGTTGTTGCTGTGATATCAAATGATGATGCTGTGGTAAGAAATGTTGCTGTAACAATAAATGTTGTTGCTGTGGTAAGAAATGTTGCTGTAACAATAAATGTTGTTGCTGTGGTAAGAAATGTTGCTGTAACAATAAATGTTGTTGCTGTGGTAAGAAATGTTGCTGTAACAATAAATGTTGTTGCTTGTATCAAATGTGATGCTGTGGTAAGAAATGTTGCTGTAACAATAAATGTTGTTGCTGTGATATCAAATGATGATGCTGTGGTAAGAAATGTTGCTGTAACAATAAATGTTGTTGCTGTGATATCAAATGATGATGCTGTGGTAAGAAATGTTGCTGTAACAATAAATGTTGTTGCTGTGATATCAAATGATGATGCTGTGATAAGAAATGTTGCTGTAACAATAAATGTTGTTGCTGTGATATCAAATGATGATGCTGTGGTAAGAAATGTTGCTGTAACAATAAATGTTGTTGCTGTGATATCAAATGATGATGCTGTGGTAAGAAATGTTGCTGTAACAATAAATGTTGTTGCTGTGATATCAAATGATGATGCTGTGGTAAGAAATGTTGCTGTAACAATAAATGTTGTTGCTGTGATATCAAATGATGATGCTGTGGTAAGAAATGTTGCTGTAACAATAAATGTTGTTGCTGTGATAGTAAATGATGATGCTGTGGTAAGAAATGTTGTTGTAACAATAAATGTTGTTGCTGTGATATCAAATGATGATGCTGTGGTAAGAAATGTTGCTGTAACAATAAATGTTGTTGCTGTGATATCAAATGATGTTGCTGTGGTAAGAAATGTTGCTGTAACAATAAATGTTGTTGCTGTGATAGTAAATGATGATGCTGTGGTAAGAAATGTTGTTGTAACAATAAATGTTGTTGCTGTGATAGTAAATGTTGTTGCAGGCAGAGACAGTGGACGTGGATGTCCAGCAGGAAGCTCGAGCCGGCAAGGTCAGTACCCTGGGCAGTCTATTTACTGGACACGTGGCAATGTTTCTATCCTCTGTACACCAGAAATTGAACATAGTCGCGCCTCGCTAAAACACACCTCGTTATAATGAGAATTGGATATAACGCGGTCAGTCGCGGACCCCGAATTTCTGCCGCCAGGGGGAAAATGGGCGCTACAGCTAACAATAACGCTGTAATTAACTGTTACTTATTTTTATGAAGCCCTCATGCTTGTCTTGTACAGGTGTTTCTAGAAACAATTTAATGATTTAAAGAAATTTAACACAGAAATACAACTGCGTTGCTGAGTTCGTTGTGCCCCTGGCTTCTGCTCTGCCGTCGGCTTCGCAGCACCAAACCGATCATTTTTCAAACCGATCTATTGTGTAACTAGCGCTTGGTTTGTGTGGTCATTTCTTAAGTGTTTGTTTAAAACGTGACCAGTTTCTTTGATTGCATTTAATTAACTTTAGGCAGAGTAAATTTTGTGCAAAGCATTGTTTGTTTGTGCCGATATCAATCGCGTTTGTCTCCTGCCAGTTCGCTGTGGCTTCCACGAACGGGCGCCTTCGCCAGCTTGTAAATGGCAATTAAATTGCTTACAAATCGGGCGGTGATGAACAATAATTATGATACTGAAATGGCAGGCTAACAGTTATGTTATATTTTCACTACGTCTACGAAAAAACATTTACTTGTGCGCAAATATACAAATTCGTCAACTGCGTGTGAACCGCAGTAGCCTCGAACCACGGTGAATTGCGTTATAAATCGGCACGGAAAATGTTAAAATTAGTTCTTCAGTTGCTTCAGTGGAGGTAACCTGGAGCAATAGTTGTATAATCAGTCAGGCATGACAGCTAACAGGGCGTAGCTGCTGAGGACATTTTTGAGTTCTGCTTTGGTAATAGGTAGCCTGAGAGTTACTTTCAAGCTGTGCAAGGACAGTTGTGAGATGTAGTTAGCTGTAACCAGGGGTAGGAATAACTGTAAATAAAGTCAGCAGGACTACTTAGTTGGGAAATCTGGTAGTCCTCAGATATATGTGGTAGTCGTATGGCCCAGATGTAAGCAAAATGACATGACAAACAAAATTTGAAAAATATTCCCAAATTTGTTGGTAGTTCATCAGAGTGCTGCTGTCATCATCTTTAGTAGTCCGACCGAATTTCCGGTAGTCCTCGGACTATCAGACTACCACTATTTCGACCCCTGGTGACTAGTTGGGGTTGTCATGTGTCAGTAATAAATATGTTGTGTTGGTGCCACAGTCCAGAGTTGGAGTGACCCACTTGTGTTGTGTTTGAGGTGTCCGTAAATGTAACATTTTCTTATGATATAACAATGGCAATTCACAGTAGAGATGGTCGTCAACGCATTTGTGTTAGTTTGTAGTTGTAATCAGAAGTATATTAATTTATTCTTATGATTAGCTCAGAACTCTGTATTAGTCGTGTATTATGGTGGTTGAACTACACTGTATTGTTGACCTTGATGGTACATAGCCAGGGATGGCTGGTGTAACTCTGGTACTTAGATTATTTTCGAGCATAAATTCATTAATCTGCTACATTTCTCTGACATTTCTAGGACCTTAGATCATCGTCATTCTAAAACTGAACTCAATATTGGCAAACGTTCGCTGTAGCTGAGCCAACAATCTGGAATCAGTTCCTTATTACAACTAAATCTTCTGAAACTAAAGCCACCTTACATAAAGAACTAAAAAAAAACATGTTTGAAATTGCTTTTCCATAATTGTTTGGCGGTTCCACACTCCAGTGACAACCTTTGCCTCTTCCTGTTTATAATTATGCAAATGATTTTGTATGTTACGCCTATAATACTTGAATTTTCAAGGATATAGGCGCTGTAGAAGTGTTACAATTACAGCTGTAGTGTCATTACATTAGACAGACCTGAGTGCGGATGGATTCTCAGTGAGTTGGATGATTGTTTGCTAACTGTTGTGTGCATGCCAACTGTTGACTTCTTCAAATTTCATTAACACCCATCTACTGTGGTGTATTTAAAGAACATTAGTTTTATGAAAACAATTCTATGTTGCCTCATGATCTTGTTGACAGCTGAGCAAGCTGACAGTGCCCACGCTGAAGGACTACTGCAAGAAGGCAAACGTACGGTGCGGAGGCACAAAGAAGGCTGACCTCATCAACGCCATCAACTCTCACCTCGGTCTGTGACACCCGTCGCCAACCTCACGCGGCGTTACGCTGGTGTAGACCGTGGACAGACGATGCCGAAACCTTCCTGATGTCACGCCTTATATACAGTCTGACACATGACGACAGATGTGCATTAATGGCACTGCTCTGCTCAGTCAAGTGATAGAAATAAGGGACAAATTAAGCAGGATGTTTGTAGCCAGTCACTTCATAACTGGCACTCTTTTTTATTTTGTAGATGATCATGATTTCAAAATGTTAATGCGAGGAATAGTGTGTACAATATTTGAACACACACACATACATAGATACACAAACACATACATAAACAATATTCCACTCGTTAAAAACACGATCTATTAGAATGACACAAAATGAATCAGGTATCTGAAATAAAAATATTTACAATTACTTTTGTTAATACTAATGTATTTTGACTACAAATACATTGCGTCTCCATCTTTCGTCTCCGTCTAAATCTTTGTACAGTATAGGGCACTGGGCAAGACAAACCTTGTTCTCACTCATTATTAGACGACAAAGTGAGTGATGTCGCAGTAGCTTGATGATACTCAAGTTGTGGTAAACATGGCCGTTACCCAATACAGCTTAGCGCTTAGCAATTTGAGAATATTCTCCATCTAACTTGAGTTTGTAACAAAGGGAATATGTAATACAAAGAGGGAAGGACTGGGAGCAGAGTCACATGACTGGGAGCAGAGTCACGTGATCCTAACCCCTGCTGACAGCCATCGCGTTGATTGCTCACAACATTTGCAAAGTACAGGAGTAAAATGTGCTGATGTTCACATACAAAATATGACAGAATTGTGCAGTATTTGACATACAACTCATTGCCTAGATGATCGATGCTGTACTCTTGCGAGAATGTTTGTGAAACCACAGTTTTTGAGCAACACCAGTGTCACGTGTGCGAGACGTTGACAAATTATGTCCACGAGAAGTCATTGTCTGATTCGTCGTCAGTAAAGTCCATCGGCAGAGGTGGTGCAGCGTTGCGCTCGTGCTTTCGAATTTCGTCATCCGAGACGTGCGGCGAATTTCCTTCCACCCACTCTGCAAACCTACACAGAGGGGGTGTCACATATGAAATAATGTACACTGCACTGACTGAGTTGGTGTGTCCCTGTGTATAATGGGTCCACTAAACACTTGCCTAGTTCCTTTTAAATTATAAAGTGGCATAAGCCTTGTGCACGGTAATGGAAGTATTTCTCACAGGTAAGAAGACTGTATCATGTCTACCTCGTACAAAATATCAATACCCAGACTAGTAACTTCATCATGATAACATGTTCTTTTACTAAAACAACAGACTATAGGTCACAAAACATGTACAACAGTTTCCTGAGATATCACAATTTCAAGTACCGCAAACATTAGAAACTAAGAATTGACAGATATAGCATGTCGTCATTGTTGTTAGCTGTAATACAAATTATGCTTGTGATCTACTGCAAGCTTTGCCTTGTGGACAATATTGATAAACAATATGTCAACTGTATTATATTACTAGTGAAACATGACATGTTAAACCAACCTGAACATTCCAATGATTTTGCCAATAGAATACTTATGAAACAAAATGCTAACAAAACCTACAACAGAATGTACAAACACACGACACATTTGACATCCATTTTTGAAGTGACTTGCTAAGCAACAGGCCATGTGACCCTAGCGAAGAACAGGTAAATTACAGCATATTGAAGAATGACAGGTCACCTGGATGTGTCTAACCTGTGAGGACTCTTGAGTCTGCTGACAGTGTGCCAGGTGTCACACTGGGGACTGTGACAGTAATCCTTGAGCTGGGACAACGCTCGCCGCGTCTCCTCACAACCCTGCATCATATACTCGTCCTCCGTGAGACGTCGTAGCTTGGGTGGGAACCGCCGTCTCCTACACGACAGATTGTCACGTCACATCATTGACAGGAATCGACAGTAACAGCGTTTTACCCTACTGGGTAAATGTGACAATTTTATGCAGGTAGATGTAAATGTAGAATGTAACACAATATGTCTGTTGTCTTATTTTCGAATAACACCCTGACAGAGACTAATAGTAAATAGGTTCATAGAGTAAAAACAAATGGACACTGGTTATTAGTAGGTTATTGCGTTACTACAATGGAAGAATAGTCGTATCGCGTCAGGGTCATCATTTATGGATTCTTGTATTCGTAAGTCATCCACACGTAGTATAATGTAAAGTTGTTTGGTTAAATTATTGAAAACTGTTGACTGATTGCCACATATATATATATATATATATATCTAGTCCTTTGCAATGACATTAAACTAATTTTACTTATGAGAATATCATAATAACTTGTCTGGTGACTTACAAAACTACATATACTACATATATGCAAACAATATATAACATTGTGGATATTTTACATAGGTTGATTTTCCATAAAATCATTCGGAACTGAGGCCAGTCACAAATGTCATCTTTAAACGTGAGTTGCGGCCTGCGGGGAAAGTAATGACCACTGACCAGTAAATGAGAAATAATTACCACAGACCAGTAGATTAGAAATAATGACCACTGACCAGTAGATGAGAAACGACTGGAAACAGTTTGTCGGAAAGTGACTGATGGTCACCATGACGATAATGGTTGCCACGGAGACGACGGTGAGCTGTGTGCCGAAGTAGACCAGTGTGAGAGCGGCCAGCTGTAGTGTCCACTTGATGAGAGAAAGACTGCGGGGGTCAGTCACTGGACCCTTGTAGTAGCACACTGCGAAACTGACCAGTCCAGCTATAGCGAAGTAGCCAAGGACGTAGTAGGAGTACGACTCGATGATGGCGTAGATGTTTTCCCACGCGTACTGCAGGGCCCACAGTGCCACCGACCAACCCCCGGCCAGGACCAAATACGCCCCATAACGCTGGGTAGAAACACACAGGATGAGTGGGTGTGTACCTAGTTACATGTACTGTGTATAATATTAAATGCTATATCCTGGGATAAAATCTACTCTGCCCCTTAATAACAAATGGTTGATGCTCTTTCAAATGATGACACTGCCAAAATATTTAAATGTCATAAGTATATACGACATAAAACTCTCGAGGACACCCGGTCTGGATATGTTGCTGTAATGTGACGTCGCTGGTGACTCCGGCAATGTTTTCCACAACTGACATCTTATTCTGCCCCTCACAGCATTTCACGAAAGTACTTTTCCAGGCCAGCACCACAACAACTCTCATTTAATGTCAATTTAATTTTTCCCCATCAAATTCTTGATTTTGGGGTTGTTGTTCTATTGCATAATAAATATGTACAATTGTACATACATTGTGTGTACATAGTTTTTATCATTATGATTTTTTGGGCAAAATATAACTTTTAAAGAATTTCATAGTACTAATGGCTCATTAGTTCAATGAATTGTTAAAAAAAGACTAAAAGGCATTAAAATTATTAATATATATATATATATATATATATATATATATATATATATATATATATGAGTAAATAACTAATATACAAACTGAAACAAATATCCATATTCTGCACCCCCACATAATCATATTAACTATCAAATGTACTACATGATATTTTTATTTGTCTATCTAAATTCATTGACACCAAACTTCTTATCTGTGTGAGTCATGTTACACTGGTTATTTCTGAAAGACAGTTGAATTGCATGGAACAGGAAACAG
Organism: Ridgeia piscesae; assembly: GCA_025642075.2. NCBI lineage: Eukaryota > Metazoa > Annelida > Polychaeta > Sabellida > Siboglinidae > Ridgeia > Ridgeia piscesae. The sequence continues at coordinate 716,133 of JAODUO010000525.1, forward strand.
TAGATGACATTTTAAAACAATTTCTTGGAAAAAATACTTACATTCATGTATTAGCTAATTTATGGTTTATAACTATCTTATAACTTATAACTAAAAATTACCTTTGAATAATGACAGGCGTACACGTATAAATTAGAAATTATAGTTAGTTTTTTCTGATGTAAATAAATTTTTATAAATGTCCGTGTGTGCAATATTTCATCAGGTTGTATGTCAACTTACCTTTGGTATGAATCTACTAAGGATAAAGACGACTATAAGCAGGGACGCCAACAGACCAACGCTCACTCCAGTGCCGTAGTAAAACATGACATTCCTGAAGTAACAGAACAAAGACATCATTAATAGGTAAACACTGGACTGAAGCTCTCTCTCTCTCACACAGACACGCACACACATTCATGATAGTGTTTTACTAAGATTGCAAAGGCAGCTATTCCATCACAAAACTTTCCTTCATGTGTTGAAGATGAACGTAATGATTGATCTGTTTTGATTTGTTCTTCCATAGTCAACAGTTTCCATACTACAGTGGGACACACCTACACACTTAACACCTACAACTTAACACCTACAACTTAACACCTACACACTAGCAAAGACATAGACTAATGCTGGGACTCATCTCCCCGTTGCCTTGATTTTTTTTCTGATGTCGCTACAGTTGTATAATGCCTAAGGGTGATGGTATATATGGCACAAATATTGACTGCAAACATTTCTGACTGCACCCACAATAGTTGCAGCAACAAATGTACACCAACTTTATTTTACGTAATGCTGCACCCACAATAGTTGCAGCAACAAATGTACACCAACTTTATTTTACGTAATGTTGCACCCACAATAGTTGCAGCAACAAATGTACACCAACTTTATTTTACGTAATACTGCACCCACAATAGTTGCAGCAACAAATGTACACCAACTTTATTTTACGTAATACTGCACCCACAATAGTTGCAGCAACAAATGTACACCAACTTTATTTTACGTAATGCTGCACCCACAATAGTTGCAGCAACAAATGTACACCAACTTTATTTTACGTAATGCTGCACCCACAATAGTTGCAGCAACAAATGTACACCAACTTTATTTTACGTAATGCTGCACCCACAATAGTTGCAGCAACAAATGTACAC
>JAODUO010000526.1:0-130000 GCA_025642075.2 Ridgeia piscesae
ATTACCCAGGCGCAATTACCTAAATGGATGACCTATTTCCGGAATGACGATAATGACAATAACTTTGACGCGGTATTTGGTTTATACTTGTAGGCAATGGACACAATAGCCACGACGGGCCGATAGCAGTTTGACGGCTTTGTGATAAATTGTAGAACAAAAACATCGTAATTATTTATAGTTATATGATTATGTGTTTTCACATTTTATGCGATATCAGATCGGCTGTTTCCTACTTGAACGCGTCACTGGGGGAACAAGTTTAAACAGATTAATATATTTAAAAGTTGACAAATGTTGTCCTGGGTTTCTGGTTCCGTGGGTGAACTGGGGTACGCGAGTTGGCAATTATATGTATACACAATTGTTATTAATAATTTAAACGTCAATATGCTGTGGAAATCTTACAGAGCACACATGGCAACAGGTGGCGCTGCGGGTAGCTCTGGTGTTGGTAGGACTACAAAGGATGAGAACGACGCTAATACACGCAACTGTTAGAAATATCATTTACGTCGGGTATCATAATATATAGTATCTGCACGGCTCATTTTTAATATAGTTCCTTATTGGGTCATCCATCACTCTATTAAATAAATAAACATTCCGCCAAATGCGTGTAAATAAACAGTTTGAAAGTTGCTTTTGATGAAGTGCTACAGACAAAAAAACCTCGTAAAAGACACTTAATATCCGTGCGTCCTATTTGCTTTGTGTGGAACGATGTTGGTATTTACGGTCATAACGTACGTCATAGATATAAACAGTTTCAAAACAAAACCACAATACACTATTCTGCTCCTGCTCTACTTCTGCTAAGCCTAATATTGATCCTGGCGAGCTACTCCATGACCGTAAGTATAATGAATGATGAGTTATGTCTGGTTAATGACACAATTGATAAGTGCAATTAATATGCCTTGACACCGATGAAACTCTGCCCATGATTTCTCTTGACGAAGATGAGAAGACCTCAAATGTCAACCATTTGTTCCGTGGTGATGCCATCACTGTGGTGTCTTCTTGTGACTTGTACTGAAAATAGAATACAAGTAATATAAATATAATATTAATATTAAAGTGGAACTATATAAGAGAAACAATACTAACTGTATGCATATGTATACACATCAGTAACGAAAATGTCACAATATATGAGCAATAAGTAGAAGCACCAGGAAGAGTTAATTTTTGGAGGCCTATTTTGTTTAACTCCACATATTATTAGATAGTGCATGTAAACACGTGAAAAAGATCCGCCAATTCATTGAAGTCTAGAGTAATCACGTTACCTCCAGTCATAGATATAGACGCAATCAGACATATAATCCCTCTCCACTGAATTAATGACAATGGCCCCATGGAGTCATGATAAGATAAGAAATAAAGACAAACAATTGTTTATTCACTGTACTATAGCAACACTACATATTATGTCATATACTCCTGCTTACCTGGCAAATTTTGGGACATATGAATACTGTAGTGCCCAGTACGGCCGTAGTTTCGACTTGCTATGCCTCCCGGTGAGGGCGCTGCGAAATTCGAACATATTTTCCCGCCATTCAGAGTCGGCGATCCCTCCGTTTTATATCTGTACTTTCATGTAGTTACCATGCGTCGCCAGTCGCTGAACCTGGCGGGATAGTGAAGCAACCGATAGATAACCGCGGAATGGTTTCTGCGTCATCTCTGGGCCTCCAAAACGAAACAAAAACAATAAAGGAAGCGTTACAATACATCGGCGACTATATAAGTTGTTGACACTAATCGTATTAATTCTGACACACGTACACTTTATACATTTCCTACACGCCATCTACAGCAACGTGGTAAAGATTTCCCTAAATATGCGGGCGTTTCTTGCCAACGTTCTACGGCATGGCGCGGCGCGGAGCGGAGCGGAGCGGCGCGGCGTTGGCGTAGAACGCAGCCAGTACAGGTGTACTGTGGCCAAATATACACGCACGCACGCACGCAGGCACGCACGCAGGCACGCACGCACGCACACATCCACACACATCCACACACACGCGCGCGCGCGCACGCACGCACGCACACAAACACACAACACACGCACGCACGCACGCACGCACGCACGCACGCACGCACGCACGCACGCACGCACGCACGCACGCACACACACACACACACACACACACACACACACACACACACACACACACACACACACACACACACACACACACACACACACATGAGGGATAAAGAGATGGGAGGGGTAGAGGGGGAAAGTGTGCTGAAGTGGTGATCCTACAGCTCACATAACCGAGCCGTGCTGGAGACGCACATAGACTCACTGAACCGAGGGGCTGCCAGATCTGATATGAGACGTCGCTAGCGGCGTAGACGGTGCTGAGTCATACAGCCGAGCGGTCACTCTTGAGCCGTGTAGTCAGAACTGGGACATGACCTAAATCTCACGGCTGATTGTGTGAACACTCCCTCACCCCTCCTGCGTATATGAGTTGGGGTTGGATTAGCAGGTCGCTACTACGGAACTCTCGTTCGGAAGCACTTATTTCCATAATGCGTTGATAAAAATCATATGGTTTAATCGGAGTGGATATGTCGGTTTGATAGGTTTGGATGTCGCCAAAAGAATATTCGTTGCTGCAGATCGACAATCGTTGTAGACGTGGTAGTGCTGGAGATTGACATTGTTACTCAGGGAGGTTGTTGCTCAGTGTATTCTAACTAACCGCAGAACATTTCAAATGGGTGTATTCATCAGACATGTCGCAAAACTAATGATATAGGATGTCATTTTTATAACAGTCCATGTAGTAGGCGCACCCTTTCTTTAGGGCCTCGTTGAGTGAAGCGAGTCGGTTGAGTGAAATGAAGCGTAGCGAGCTAGACGGCGTGTGAAAAACCAGCGACCACAGCGCCATCATGCGGCAACATTTCATTGTTGACAAACACGCCCCTAAATGTCACCCGTTCATACGCGCGACTGGCTGTGGACAACAGTTGCGCGTCACAGATCACGAACACTCGGGCTTTTAGGTTTTATGTGATCATTTTGATTTTTTGCAAAAGGATCCAAACTTGGGCTAACGCAATTAATCAATTCACACGGATATCGCCGAGCGTTGGTTAATGATTATTGGACACCGCGGGAACGCCGAAACATATAGGGCCTAACCTACATTAAGATACATGACTAATACATAACATGTTGATAAACTTTCACTTTCTATACACATGTGTGAATAATTGTTTTTGTGCTAGAATAAAGCCATAACTGAAATTTTGCTCTCGTACTGAGATCCCATTAATTATATTATCTGGGTAAATTTGTAGCACAATATTGACCTAACGACATGCAAAGCGATTGAATCGTAAGCAACACAAACTAAACTGCAAAACAGATTGTCAGAGACCTGAGTGAACAGACCATCAATCGCTTTGCATGTCGTCGCTTTGCATGTCATTAGGACAATATTGTCTACAAACTTACCCAGATAATACCATTAATGGGTACTCAGTACGAGATCAAAATTTAAGTTCTGGTTTTATTGTAACTGCAAAAACAATTATTCACACATGTGAATCGAAAGTATTAGTCATGTATCTAAATGTATAGGTTAGGCCCTACATTTAGATATAGATCCAGGACATTATTATTTTACCTGTTGGTAGAACTCCAGTTGTGAGAGCCACCCATCCATCACTTGATGACTGGAATGATATTACGCCCTTGCAGGATCGGCTCGGCTACAACGCCAACTGTTGGATCGACACACGTCGGGCGTTTAATACTGTCATTATACGATTTAGAGTCATATATTGACTAACATTGGCGCTCTTTAGGTCTTAAAACTGTGTTATAATGTAACATTGCCGAAAATACTCGGGAACGTGACCTACAATTATTTATATATTGGCCGAAAGCTAGAAAATATAACATTACCCAGGCGCAATTACCTAAATGGATGACCTATTTCCGGAATGACGATAATGACAATAACTTTGACGCGGTATTTGGTTTATACTTGTAGGCAATGGACACAATAGCCACGACGGGCCGATAGCAGTTTGACGGCTTTGTGATAAATTGTAGAACAAAAACATCGTAATTATTTATAGTTATATGATTATGTGTTTTCACATTTTATGCGATATCAGATCGGCTGTTTCCTACTTGAACGCGTCACTGGGGGAACAAGTTTAAACAGATTAATATATTTAAAAGTTGACAAATGTTGTCCTGGGTTTCTGGTTCCGTGGGTGAACTGGGGTACGCGAGTTGGCAATTATATGTATACACAATTGTTATTAATAATTTAAACGTCAATATGCTGTGGAAATCTTACAGAGCACACATGGCAACAGGTGGCGCTGCGGGTAGCTCTGGTGTTGGTAGGACTACAAAGGGTGAGAACGACGCTAATACACGCAACTGTTAGAAATATCATTTACGTCGGGTATCATAATATATAGTATCTGCACGGCTCATTTTTAATATAGTTCCTTATTGGGTCATCCATCACTCTATTAAATAAATAAACATTCCGCCAAATGCGTGTAAATAAACAGTTTGAAAGTTGCTTTTGATGAAGTGCTACAGACAAAAAACCTCGTAAAAGACACTTAATATCCGTGCGTCCTATTTGCTTTGTGTGGAACGATGTTGGTATTTACGGTCATAACGTACGTCATAGATATAAACAGTTTCAAAACAAAACCACAATACACTATTCTGCTCCTGCTCTACTTCTGCTAAGCCTAATATTGATCCTGGCGAGCTACTCCATGACCGTAAGTATAATGAATGATGAGTTATGTCTGGTTAATGACACAATTGATAAGTGCAATTAATATGCCTTGACACCGATGAAACTCTGCCCATGATTTCTCTTGACGAAGATGAGAAGACCTCAAATGTCAACCATTTGTTCCGTGGTGATGCCATCACTGTGGTGTCTTCTTGTGACTTGTACTGAAAATAGAATACAAGTAATATAAATATAATATTAATATTAAAGTGGAACTATATAAGAGAAACAATACTAACTGTATGCATATGTATACACATCAGTAACGAAAATGTCACAATATATGAGCAATAAGTAGAAGCACCAGGAAGAGTTAATTTTTGGAGGCCTATTTTGTTTAACTCCACATATTATTAGATAGTGCATGTAAACACGTGAAAAAGATCCGCCAATTCATTGAAGTCTAGAGTAATCACGTTACCTCCAGTCATAGATATAGACGCAATCAGACATATAATCCCTCTCCACTGAATTAATGACAATGGCCCCATGGAGTCATGATAAGATAAGAAATAAAGACAAACAATTGTTTATTCACTGTACTATAGCAACACTACATATTATGTCATATACTCCTGCTTACCTGGCAAATTTTGGGACATATGAATACTGTAGTGCCCAGTACGGCCGTAGTTTCGACTTGCTATGCCTCCCGGTGAGGGCGCTGCGAAATTCGAACATATTTTCCCGCCATTCAGAGTCGGCGATCCCTCCGTTTTATATCTGTACTTTCATGTAGTTACCATGCGTCGCCAGTCGCTGAACCTGGCGGGATAGTGAAGCAACCGATAGATAACCGCGGAATGGTTTCTGCGTCATCTCTGGGCCTCCAAAACGAAACAAAAACAATAAAGGAAGCGTTACAATACATCGGCGACTATATAAGTTGTTGACACTAATCGTATTAATTCTGACACACGTACACTTTATACATTTCCTACACGCCATCTACAGCAACGTGGTAAAGATTTCCCTAAATATGCGGGCGTTTCTTGCCAACGTTCTACGGCATGGCGCGGCGCGGAGCGGAGCGGAGCGGCGCGGCGTTGGCGTAGAACGCAGCCAGTACAGGTGTACTGTGGCCAAATATACACGCACGCACGCACGCAGGCACGCACGCAGGCACGCACGCACGCACACATCCACACACATCCACACACACGCGCGCGCGCGCACGCACGCACGCACACAAACACACAAACACGCACGCACGCACGCACGCACGCACGCACGCACGCACGCACGCACGCACGCACCACACACACACACACACACACACACACACACACACACACACACACACACACACACACACACACACACACACACACACACACACACACACACACACACACACATGAGGGATAAAGAGATGGGAGGGGTAGAGGGGGAAAGTGTGCTGAAGTGGTGATCCTACAGCTCACATAACCGAGCCGTGCTGGAGACGCACATAGACTCACTGAACCGAGGGGCTGCCAGATCTGATATGAGACGTCGCTAGCGGCGTAGACGGTGCTGAGTCATACAGCCGAGCGGTCACTCTTGAGCCGTGTAGTCAGAACTGGGACATGACCTAAATCTCACGGCTGATTGTGTGAACACTCCCTCACCCCTCCTGCGTATATGAGTTGGGGTTGGATTAGCAGGTCGCTACTACGGAACTCTCGTTCGGAAGCACTTATTTCCATAATGCGTTGATAAAAATCATATGGTTTAATCGGAGTGGATATGTCGGTTTGATAGGTTTGGATGTCGCCAAAAGAATATTCGTTGCTGCAGATCGACAATCGTTGTAGACGTGGTAGTGCTGGAGATTGACATTGTTACTCAGGGAGGTTGTTGCTCAGTGTATTCTAACTAACCGCAGAACATTTCAAATGGGTGTATTCATCAGACATGTCGCAAAACTAATGATATAGGATGTCATTTTTATAACAGTCCATGTAGTAGGCGCACCCTTTCTTTAGGGCCTCGTTGAGTGAAGCGAGTCGGTTGAGTGAAATGAAGCGTAGCGAGCTAGACGGCGTGTGAAAAACCAGCGACCACAGCGCCATCATGCGGCAACATTTCATTGTTGACAAACACGCCCCTAAATGTCACCCGTTCATACGCGCGACTGGCTGTGGACAACAGTTGCGCGTCACAGATCACGAACACTCGGGCTTTTAGGTTTTATGTGATCATTTTGATTTTTTGCAAAAGGATCCAAACTTGGGCTAACGCAATTAATCAATTCACACGGATATCGCCGAGCGTTGGTTAATGATTATTGGACACCGCGGGAACGCCGAAACATATAGGGCCTAACCTACATTAAGATACATGACTAATACATAACATGTTGATAAACTTTCACTTTCTATACACATGTGTGAATAATTGTTTTTGTGCTAGAATAAAGCCATAACTGAAATTTTGCTCTCGTACTGAGATCCCATTAATTATATTATCTGGGTAAATTTGTAGCACAATATTGACCTAACGACATGCAAAGCGATTGAATCGTAAGCAACACAAACTAAACTGCAAAACAGATTGTCAGAGACCTGAGTGAACAGACCATCAATCGCTTTGCATGTCGTCGCTTTGCATGTCATTAGGACAATATTGTCTACAAACTTACCCAGATAATACCATTAATGGGTACTCAGTACGAGATCAAAATTTAAGTTCTGGTTTTATTGTAACTGCAAAAACAATTATTCACACATGTGAATCGAAAGTATTAGTCATGTATCTAAATGTATAGGTTAGGCCCTACATTTAGATATAGATCCAGGACATTATTATTTTACCTGTTGGTAGAACTCCAGTTGTGAGAGCCACCCATCCATCACTTGATGACTGGAATGATATTACGCCCTTGCAGGATCGGCTCGGCTACAACGCCAACTGTTGGATCGACACACGTCGGGCGTTTAATACTGTCATTATACGATTTAGAGTCATATATTGACTAACATTGGCGCTCTTTAGGTCTTAAAACTGTGTTATAATGTAACATTGCCGAAAATACTCGGGAACGTGACCTACAATTATTTATATATTGGCCGAAAGCTAGAAAATATAACATTACCCAGGCGCAATTACCTAAATGGATGACCTATTTCCGGAATGACGATAATGACAATAACTTTGACGCGGTATTTGGTTTATACTTGTAGGCAATGGACACAATAGCCACGACGGGCCGATAGCAGTTTGACGGCTTTGTGATAAATTGTAGAACAAAAACATCGTAATTATTTATAGTTATATGATTATGTGTTTTCACATTTTATGCGATATCAGATCGGCTGTTTCCTACTTGAACGCGTCACTGGGGGAACAAGTTTAAACAGATTAATATATTTAAAAGTTGACAAATGTTGTCCTGGGTTTCTGGTTCCGTGGGTGAACTGGGGTACGCGAGTTGGCAATTATATGTATACACAATTGTTATTAATAATTTAAACGTCAATATGCTGTGGAAATCTTACAGAGCACACATGGCAACAGGTGGCGCTGCGGGTAGCTCTGGTGTTGGTAGGACTACAAAGGGTGAGAACGACGCTAATACACGCAACTGTTAGAAATATCATTTACGTCGGGTATCATAATATATAGTATCTGCACGGCTCATTTTTAATATAGTTCCTTATTGGGTCATCCATCACTCTATTAAATAAATAAACATTCCGCCAAATGCGTGTAAATAAACAGTTTGAAAGTTGCTTTTGATGAAGTGCTACAGACAAAAAAACCTCGTAAAAGACACTTAATATCCGTGCGTCCTATTTGCTTTGTGTGGAACGATGTTGGTATTTACGGTCATAACGTACGTCATAGATATAAACAGTTTCAAAACAAAACCACAATACACTATTCTGCTCCTGCTCTACTTCTGCTAAGCCTAATATTGATCCTGGCGAGCTACTCCATGACCGTAAGTATAATGAATGATGAGTTATGTCTGGTTAATGACACAATTGATAAGTGCAATTAATATGCCTTGACACCGATGAAACTCTGCCCATGATTTCTCTTGACGAAGATGAGAAGACCTCAAATGTCAACCATTTGTTCCGTGGTGATGCCATCACTGTGGTGTCTTCTTGTGACTTGTACTGAAAATAGAATACAAGTAATATAAATATAATATTAATATTAAAGTGGAACTATATAAGAGAAACAATACTAACTGTATGCATATGTATACACATCAGTAACGAAAATGTCACAATATATGAGCAATAAGTAGAAGCACCAGGAAGAGTTAATTTTTGGAGGCCTATTTTGTTTAACTCCACATATTATTAGATAGTGCATGTAAACACGTGAAAAAGATCCGCCAATTCATTGAAGTCTAGAGTAATCACGTTACCTCCAGTCATAGATATAGACGCAATCAGACATATAATCCCTCTCCACTGAATTAATGACAATGGCCCCATGGAGTCATGATAAGATAAGAAATAAAGACAAACAATTGTTTATTCACTGTACTATAGCAACACTACATATTATGTCATATACTCCTGCTTACCTGGCAAATTTTGGGACATATGAATACTGTAGTGCCCAGTACGGCCGTAGTTTCGACTTGCTATGCCTCCCGGTGAGGGCGCTGCGAAATTCGAACATATTTTCCCGCCATTCAGAGTCGGCGATCCCTCCGTTTTATATCTGTACTTTCATGTAGTTACCATGCGTCGCCAGTCGCTGAACCTGGCGGGATAGTGAAGCAACCGATAGATAACCGCGGAATGGTTTCTGCGTCATCTCTGGGCCTCCAAAACGAAACAAAAACAATAAAGGAAGCGTTACAATACATCGGCGACTATATAAGTTGTTGACACTAATCGTATTAATTCTGACACACGTACACTTTATACATTTCCTACACGCCATCTACAGCAACGTGGTAAAGATTTCCCTAAATATGCGGGCGTTTCTTGCCAACGTTCTACGGCATGGCGCGGCGCGGAGCGGAGCGGAGCGGCGCGGCGTTGGCGTAGAACGCAGCCAGTACAGGTGTACTGTGGCCAAATATACACGCACGCACGCACGCAGGCACGCACGCAGGCACGCACGCACGCACACATCCACACACATCCACACACACGCGCGCGCGCGCACGCACGCACGCACACAAACACACAAACACACGCACGCACGCACGCACGCACGCACGCACGCACGCACGCACGCACGCACGCACGACACACACACACACACACACACACACACACACACACACACACACACACACATGAGGGATAAAGAGATGGGAGGGGTAGAGGGGGAAAGTGTGCTGAAGTGGTGATCCTACAGCTCACATAACCGAGCCGTGCTGGAGACGCACATAGACTCACTGAACCGAGGGGCTGCCAGATCTGATATGAGACGTCGCTAGCGGCGTAGACGGTGCTGAGTCATACAGCCGAGCGGTCACTCTTGAGCCGTGTAGTCAGAACTGGGACATGACCTAAATCTCACGGCTGATTGTGTGAACACTCCCTCACCCCTCCTGCGTATATGAGTTGGGGTTGGATTAGCAGGTCGCTACTACGGAACTCTCGTTCGGAAGCACTTATTTCCATAATGCGTTGATAAAAATCATATGGTTTAATCGGAGTGGATATGTCGGTTTGATAGGTTTGGATGTCGCCAAAAGAATATTCGTTGCTGCAGATCGACAATCGTTGTAGACGTGGTAGTGCTGGAGATTGACATTGTTACTCAGGGAGGTTGTTGCTCAGTGTATTCTAACTAACCGCAGAACATTTCAAATGGGTGTATTCATCAGACATGTCGCAAAACTAATGATATAGGATGTCATTTTTATAACAGTCCATGTAGTAGGCGCACCCTTTCTTTAGGGCCTCGTTGAGTGAAGCGAGTCGGTTGAGTGAAATGAAGCGTAGCGAGCTAGACGGCGTGTGAAAAACCAGCGACCACAGCGCCATCATGCGGCAACATTTCATTGTTGACAAACACGCCCCTAAATGTCACCCGTTCATACGCGCGACTGGCTGTGGACAACACAATAGCACACTCCTTTTGAAGTCGTTATGCTTATCACCTCTTTTTACAAGCGCCTCTGGTACATTATAAATAAGAATAACTTTGCCGCTTTGCAGTGGACACAACAGCCACGACGGGCCGGTAGCAGTTTGTCAGTTATCGTGTTAACTCGGCCATATGTGTTATGTTATTGGGAGAATTCAACAGTTAGGCAATCTGTCTGAGTGTATCATTCATCACCAAATCGTGTTTGTCTGTCAATTGTGTTATGTGACGGCAAACGTTTGACGGCTTTGTGATGAACTGTAGAATAAAAACATCGTAATCATATGATTATGTGTTTTCACATTTTATGCGATATCAGAGCGGTTGTTTCCTACTTGTACGCGTCACTGGGGGAACAAGTTTAAACACATTAATATATTTGAATGTTGACAACATCTGTCCTTGGTTTCTGGTTGCGTGGGTAAATTGGAGTACACGAGTTGGCAATTATATATATACACAATTGGTATTTATAATTAAAATGCTGTGAACATTTTACAGAGCAGACATGGCAACAGGTGGCGCTGCCGCTCGCCGTGGGGTTGGGAGGACTACAAAAGGTGAGAACGACGCTAATACACGCAACTGTTATAAATATCATTTACGTCGGGTCCCTGTGTTTCGATATGTATAGGCTTACATCACAACGCGCTCTCTCAAACGTTGATAACTATTCATGTTCAAAATGTCGGCTAGAAACTAAGCTACATAACAACCAATGCCCATGGATTATAGACGTGACAATGCAGAATTGTCAAATAATAAGTCAAATAATTGTCAAAAGACACATTCATTAATAGTAACTGTTCAGTCATATAGCATTTAACTGACGTTGATAATTTATTCAATAATATATGTAATTCACTCTGGGTATCCAATTTTGAAACTATTAGAACATGCAAAACTCATTGTGCCAAGCCAAGGCTACAATGCGCCTGGATGAAATGTGTTTTCTTTATAAATGAACAATGCTTGATGTCGAGATATTGAGTTAATTAAGTAAAAGTGCATTAAAGGATACCTAAGAGAAAGAGCCGACCAAAGTTTTACTGGAGTTCATGTTTCAGAGGAACTTCGGCGAACAGAAGAAGCCAGGAAGTGTGAAGAAGCACGAAGGAAGACGGCTGAAGGTATGTCATTTCGTCCTGTGTCTCAACACCACTGATGCGGAACCATCAAGATATCTACCTGGGAGTGTCTCGCTATATACATATACATCATTACTACATTGTGTTTTATTTTCTGATGCAAAATTATTACGTATTTAATAAATCATTATCAAAGACAACACTTAAAATACGAAAGGTATGACTGAGTTACATATTTTAGATAAATATCCTAGTTCGGACCAAATTCATGCAGGTATCTCTACTGTTGTAATTGCCGAAAGACGTGACAATATCGAGAAGTATGCTCACACAAATACTCCTTTGTTAGATGGTCGAATGTACATTGTAATATAAGAGAATACGGAAAGTGTAGTGCGGTACACCTTGACAGAAGACATATTTATTTCAGACATATTTACGTCCAAAAATACAAACTGTTCAGTCATATAGCATGTAAGTGACATTGATAATTTATTCAATGATATATATAACTCACTCCAGTCTCGAAACTATATATATATATATATATATATATTATACATAGTCTCGAAACTATATATATATTATAATTATGTGTATATACATGTGTATTATATACATATGTATTATATACGTATATTATATATATTGTATAATATATATAATGCTCATTCATAACTACATTTGGGAGCTGGTTAATGCATATTGGTATTTTATTGTAGAGGAAAATGCACGCTTGAAAACGACGACACGCCACACAGGTGTGAAACGTCCCACAGTGCCGACACGCCCCGCTGATCGACTGCTCAACAGATACGAACACGAATTGGAAAGTATGACGGCCATTGTATATTTTTCTTGCAATGCACTGGTTAATGTTAATCAACTGTGCCTGTACCCCATTGCCACAAATCCGTCTCGGTTATCCCCAGATGTATAACACACTTAATGCGATGCGATTTTGCGACTGATTTAACACAAGGCAATTGTGACAGTCTCTCTAGCAGGGAATATCCACGATCTATTTGTAATTCGACGGAAGCAAGAAAGCTCAAGTTAACCTTCTGTTTTTGATGTGTTTTACACTCCAGAGAAGACTCGGATCTTACACGCCATCGCCCTCCTGAGAGACAGTGGTAAGCTGAACTTATGGAGCACAACGTATAGCCACCCTTCTTACGAATGGGAGGTTAGACCTTGACAGTGTCATAACGAATGTTCAACAACTACAAGACATGAAGGCTCTGTTCGCCTCAGGTTCGGCGAATAACGTCACCGCTCTCACGTATGTATCGCATTGATTAATTATATATTTATGTTTTGTCATGTATTGTGGGGATAGATCAAGGTACGTAATAATGACCGTAGCTTGTTTGCGATGTTGGAATAAAGAACAATGAATACATATATAACAGGTTGGAAATGGGCACAATTTAATGCCAAAAAGTATATTTATATCAGGCATACCCATAGTGTACATGTATATAATGACATGTTTTTACACACTGTTGTGTACGTAAATACATATAAATCAAATATAGATACAAAACAGCACAATACTAAACTATGACATCAAAAAGGTGATGGACAACATGCCACAGGCACTAGTAAGTCCACAGAGATTGGTAGACACAAGTTATCTGTATGCAATCTATTCCACAAAAACAAATTGTTTGTCGTGTGTGTTATGTGTATTGTGTGTGTGTGTGTGTGTGTGTGTGTGTGTGTGTGTGTGTGTGTGTGTGTGTGTGTGTGTGTACGTGTGTGTGTGTGTGTGTGTGGTGTACGTGTGTGAGGTGTGTGTGTGTTGTATGTGTGTGAGGTGTGTGTGTTGTATGTGTGTGAGGTGTGTGTGTGTGTGTGTGTGTGTGTGTGTGTGTGTGTGTGTGTGTGTGTGTGTGTGTGTGTGTGTGTGTGTGTGGTTTGTGTTACGTCAGCATGCTGAGTACTATCATCCACGTGGCAGCAAGCTCAAACTCATTAATAAAGTTTTGCGTAGATACACAGGACATAAGTAGCTTGTAAAGTACTCACGGGAAATTACCATGGTTTGATACAACTCAAATACATGTCACTAGTTGCCTTAATAACCATAAATCACTAGGAACGTTGTGAGTGTGCATATGTGTGTGTTTGTTCTGTTTGTACCTTCAACATTGTTGCTGTTTTGGGATATTACCTCCCAGTATCATCAATAAAAATGCCATAGCTATGAAACATTAGAAAATAACTCCGATCTAAGTATTTGGCATAAACACTAGGGATTAAGGTCATTCCTGGTGGTGTTAAGAATTTGAGCGCTGCCATCTTGATTTTTAATATCCGCCCTTTATGAAACAATTTCACCAAAATCCCAGTTGTGAATACACTACGAAAATATCATTATTATGGCCATCGCAGCTGGATGACTAATAACAATCTTGTATTTTGGGGTACAGCATTTGCTGTCTCTAATCGTGCGCATTGCACTAACTGACAAACAGTAACGTTTAGTAAAGAAAATAGAAATTTATCCCGCGTATGTTCACTTACTTTGCAGCATGGAATACTGTGCTCTCACCGGTTCGGAGTTCACTGCAATGCTCGGTGAATTGTCACATTTGCGGCAACTGAGACAACTAAGGTACAAATTGCTAACATGTCCAAGTAACATCACTTAGGCCACAGTCCAGTGGGTTCATGTTTGTCATAGATACAACTGCATGACTTTCTTGACCCAGTGAGATAAATGTACCAGTGGTGAAGTCGGGACTGCTTGTGAACTTTCGATAACACTGGGTCATGTATATGGCAAACACGACATAGTTGAAATTAAAATATAAATCTTTTTATAAATACAATTTAAGTATAAGTACTAAGTTGGTAGACTTGACTTTAATAATCATGCACGTTAACCTACAACATGCATCGCATCATACAGAGTTGAATTGTAACACCAAACAGGTTAGCATTATAAATCGGTTACTGACATGCATGCATATCTGTAATAGGCTGTACAACAATGACCTTCATGGCAGACCGATTTTCACCTTGAAAGGGAGCTTGGTCACTTGGTCAAAGAACCTGGAGGAACTCGAGTAAGTTGATTACAATGAACAACAACAAATAAGTGTGTTTTGTGTGTGTTTGGGAGCGTTGATTGGTGGGTGGGTTGGTATGTGTCTGTTGGTGAGTGGGTGGGTTGTTTTCACTGTTTTTTGACATTCCATTTACTAATAGTATACGTGTGTGCATGCATTGACTCAACCCTGGTGCCTGCATGCCTGAGTGCGTGCAACCAGAATTGGATATTGCCTATTTAGACACTGATATTGTCAGGTTTAGTTTATCATAAGGCAATACTTACGATCATTAAGCTGGAACTAGACCTATCATTCAAGTGAAAGTGGAGTACAAGTAAGAAATAGCGCCAAGTTCATCTTGACAGTTGTTGGAACTTGAAACATACCTCAAATGTAACAATGCTAACAATTGCTAGATACATACCGGGGAATACTGTGGGTAAAAAATTATTCCTGCATCATGTGCTTGATTGACTCACCTCTAGATATCAGATGGATAAGGAAGCCCATCGGCTTATCGAGGGTCCAACCTATTTATATGTATGTACACCGCCCTTCTTATGTATATCGTAAATTCATTTTTAACATATTAACACGTGTGTACTACTAGCACCCACACAATTAATAGGTACTCTGTTCTGTTCATTTAATGTCCTTTGTGAAAATGAGAACTGTATTATGCCTAATCTACACTGCTAATTTCTTAGCGCATCTTAAGTGGACGCAGGTCCACACACGCATACTGACACATATGTACACACACGCGCATATACACATACACCACACCACACACACAAGCGGGCGCGTTAATGCATACATACAAGCGCACATACACACACACATAACACACACACACACACACACACACACACACACACACACACACACACACACACACACACACACACACACACACACACACACACACACACACACACACACACACACACACACACACACACACACACACACACAATTTCTGGTGACAGGCTTTGCGGAACTCAATGCAATATACTGTCTGTAGACATGTCACGCAATTAAGTTACTGTTCTGCTGGTGACAAGCTTGGTGTTAATACGATACTATATTCAGATGTCACAAAGTGAATATACTCTTCTGGTAGCAGTCTTGGTCAAATGTTGCAAAACTAATTTACTCTTCTGATGACATGCTTGGTAAGGACTTGTGCCATATACAACTGTCGCAAAGGTAAATCAGTTTGCTGGTGATAGGCTTCGTATGACCGCAACACAATATACACATGTTAAAATGTCAGTTTATTACTCTGGTGACAGACTCGGCGGGAACTCTGTCGGTGATGTCGGTGCCCTGCACGTCACAATCGAAGCCATCAAAATGGCTTCACTTCGGTCCATCTGGTAGGAGTTTGACATTTTCTTAAAACAAAATTTATTCAGACATCTGACAGTTACCTTGCTTCCTGTATCACATCACCATGCATACCTACTGTTGACAATTCACTTCATTCAATGTCTTGATATTTTGTATGATCGTTTCTCACGTCTAGTTATCCAAAAACACTCAAGTGCAAATATGCCAATCTAAAGAATAAAATAATATAACATACATAGACTAACTTGAATGTAATAATTTATAAATTATTTGTTTTATGCTCCTGCAATTAATACATATTGGTCTCGCCACATAAGAGTCTACAAAATGTTCATGATCTAATTAATGTTGGTTGAAATTATAAGTCTTTGAAATCGTGTAAACCGAAAGGCTTGTAATAATATCAGTAGTAACACAGCATGTGACATTGGGTCATGGTGTGATATGTTTGATTGCAGGCTCCCCAACAACTTGTTGACAGAGGCGGGTATCCAGAGACCGAGGGACGCAGCGAGTGGAACACCCCAACTGTGGCTGACATGGTGAGCAACAGTAAATGTTATAACAATAATAATAGTACCTTTATTTTATAGAGCGCCATGTTTCCAGCTATACGCTAAAAATACAAACGTCTAATCACGAAACAAACTAAGAATACACTAATTATTATTATTCTACATAAACTAAAATGCATGCATAATCTCACTCCAGTCGAATCTGTGTCCAGGTGTACGGCACCAGTTCACCTTTTATAGTTCAAAATCTGTATTTACTACCGTAATTAATGTGGGAATGTCTTAATAATTATGGACATTAAGGGCTTTTATTCATTTGCAAGTCTACGAAGCATGGCTACTAATCTAATTGATTTATTCATTTACTTTATTATTAATATTACATAACTGTTTAATGTATATCTCTTACCACAAGTAAGGTGGTTCTAAAAATGTCATGTTTATCATAATATTATAAACATATTCATGGACATTATGGCATTTTACAAAAACGTTTCTGTCTGATGAGGATGCCTGCTGATTATCGCCTATTAACTAATTTATTAATTTATTATTACATGACTAGTTAATATATATTTATTATCATAGTCAATGTGGTTATGCACACTGCATAATATGTATAAATATCTTCATATTTATGGACTCTGCTGGTCTTGATTAGATTGTGTTGGTCTGTAACTACTGTGCACTACTTAACTAATATTAACTATTTAACTGAATTAATTAGTGCAAAACAAATCAATATAGCATATGTATTACTCCATTCAATGCAAAACAGTGCAAAAAGTATTTTAATAGTCATATAAATAACAAAGTTATGCCATTTTAAAGTCACTTTTCTTCAAATATTTATAAACAGAAAACACAAAAATGAGCTAATTTTACCATTATAAAAGATACACATATTTCGCGCAATTTTTCCGTCTTTAAATTGCAATAACTTTGGATCTAATAAAGATATCGTAATAAAATGAACAGTTATGTGATCTGTAACTTATTACCTTTCAATTTTGAAGTGCCTATCATAAGCTTTACTAGCTGTATTAATCAATGTCACCTTACTCTGACATAACCTACATTCACATCGATGGAAATAAATGTCTATGTCACTATGAGTCGGTTACTGAATTTACGAAGAAGTGCCAACGACAATCTAAGGCCACGGTCCCTCCGCCGATGACATATTATCACCCATGAGACGTGTCATGTTCAGGTTCAGTTATTCAAGTTTCTTCTAAAGGCTAAATTATTTATTCTGCATTGTACTAAATTCTGCGATGATATAAATTGTGTTATTGTCCTAGCTTGGTTCAAGTATATCTTAGTATTTACACATGTGGACGTGATACCGTAAAAACAGATTAGCTGTCATCGAGGGACATCGGCATCGGGCATCGTCAACACATCGATGATCGAGCCATCGGCATCGTCAATCGATAACCTGTCTACGGAGGTCAAAACTACTTTTAACAGCATAAAAACGTTACATGTGCTTGACGTCTGTAAAAAACACAATTAAATACAAACGTGCCACAGAAAAATAGTACATCATACTAACCTTCTTGCGATCTGATCATTGATGTCTCGGCCAGCTTGATATATGCGTTGCTTCGACGTTTAGCCTTTAGGTCCATCCATGGCTAAATATTGTCAGCACTGCGCCGGGTTTAAGAAGACGACGGTCGGCGACGTTTTGTTGGATCTTGTTCCATCAACTGGTGATATATGTCTACTTCATAATTACTTGTTGACCACAGATTTAGGTCTAAGCAGCTGCTACATGTCACGCCAACTAAACGAAGACTCGATGTTGTTGTGCCGTAGGCAAGCGTACTGACGTCGCAGGAAGCTGACCGGCCTCAGCAGAGACCTAGAATGCCGCGCGCTTATTGGCCAGGCCAAGCCAAACGAACCTGTCACCGGTTAAGATGGTGGCGTCTAGGCCATCATGGATTTCGTTAGATTTTTAGACTTTAAGGTCACATTCTGAGTAAACCGCTGATGTTAAAAAATTGAGTATATGTGGAAATTGTTAGTTTGTATAAACTCTATTAAGTGTATGATACGAAACCGTTGCCTTTTTTGCCCTTTAAAATACAAGTGTCTGCATAATTATCCAAAATTGCCTATTAGTCATAAGAGGTATGGAAATTACGGGTTGTTCAATGACGTCATATTGGTTATTTTATCAATATTTCTATAAACACCCCGCGTGTACTGCGAGCATGCAAGTTTATATTACATACGCGATGTTTTAGCAATAATAACTAAAACAATAACATATTAATATTATTATTTTTAAATGCACCAAAACCTTCTTTTTCTACCACCTTATATTTCCAATGTAGTTATATTTTGTTTAAATTTCAGTGATTTATTGTCCCGATAATTAATAAAGTGTCTTGTCCAAAAATTATTATTATTACATATCTGGTGGTGGAAATACCATTCGTAAGTAGAAAAAATAGCTTCAATAATATTTTCTTATGCACAATGTGTATGTGTGTGTGCTGAATGAAAAATATTGTTACGTCGTAATTATTTTACCATTTTAATTATATATTACCTTTACATTAATTTATTACTATTGTTGTTATGGAATTTGTATGGGTTTTTTAATATTTCGCGCGTGCGAATGCAGTATGTAAAGTTTATAAATATTCGCGCGCACAAACGCGCCGTCTGACGGCATTTTGTGTAAAGCTAACTTATACAGCGATTTTACGGTACCGCAGAGCGGCCGAAGAAGTTGCCGTCGAGATCTGCGCGTTTGTTTTGCGAATTTTCTTCGTTAGAGGAATGCAAGTGATGTTATTTTATAACGTAATGTATGTATATGTATGTAAGATAGGCGATGAGAAGTTTGGCGGGTGGTGGAGATCGTTTTCATGGTTAGGTCAATCCAACCCGGTCGTCTGGCATCCGCACTGTGTGTGTCTGTGACTGTCCCAACGAATCAAGTGGACGGGTATATCCAACTGGACTACTGTTTCAGTTCTGGTCGATTCAAAGGGTAACAAAAAAGACAGCTTACTGATACTGTCTTTCACTGTACTGTTGCTACAAGCGTGTGAGGAACAGTGTGGCATATTGCTGTCGCGATGTCGTTGCAAACCAACGTAAGGCACTTTTAGCGAACCGCTTGGCTCTCTGTTATGACAGCTGAACCAGCAGACGACTTTATGACCTAAAACTTTTCCAAAGTGTAGATAGAAGCTGGGTTTTGATTGGTTGCATGGACCAAGATGGGCCCGTTCATGGTGTCGATGATTTAGCTAGATTTACCCACTTTAACACCACTTTCTGGGAAACTACTAAGGCTAAATTGTAGATGCAAATGGCTAGCTAGTGTAAACTCTTAGGTACATGACACCAAACCGTTGTCTCTTTTGCCCTTTTACTAGAAACACACGTTAGAAATACATGTAGAATTCATCCACTGCGTCAATACTATGTATGGGTTTCCTGCGATTGCACGGCACGCGTATGTTCGTATACATATATTAACTTCTGCAATACATATATGTAAAAATTTATTCACATTTTTACTTATTTCAGAGTTTACTTTTTCATGCTTTTTTTTATGCACATATAATATTCATGTATTTATTACGTATTCATGCATGCATATTTTACATGCACGTTTATGTATTTACGTGTTTCCCTTTTGATTGATATGCACTTTAATACTCGACGTTATTTTATGTATGTGATACGGTCATTGCATGTACGATTGATTGCAGATTTACATCGAGGTTGTGAGCGTTTTCACACATCCGGAAAGAAGTGGGGTAATACGTGGTTGTGGTGGGCAACATGGAAGCCAATTTCCTATACGAGTTGGGCAGCCGGCGAACCGAATGGAAACGGCAACTACCTTTACGCGTGGAACTATACAACTCCTGCATCAAGTACCTGGTATGACGACGTAGATAAGAAGAAGTGTTTCATTTGTGAACATCATATTAAGGTGCCTTTTTACTGTAAGTGGAAAGTGTAGACTAAGCAATGTCGACTGTAACAACAACAACGAGAACCAAACATGATGTTAAATGCAAACTATCTAACTAAATATGCAACGGACTAAGTCAGTGTGCTGTGGTCCACGCCACACATGCATTGCAATAGAGGGTTTTGGATAGTATACTAATCTAACAGTAGTCTAGCCAGCCTACTTGTGCATGTATGCACGTGTGGATGTGTCATGTATTGTCAGGTTTTATTTTAATTAATAGAACGAAACACTGCTTGTCATATGACGTCGGGTAACTAATATCGATAACTAATATCATGCCTTGGTGATTGGGCAATGTGTATCAGTGTAGCTGAAATTAATAAAATTTGGTCGCATGCTTCGCATAAACCGACAAACCGGAAAGTTTGTTCCGCTGGTTACGACTTCAAGGTTGCGATATCGGTCCATTAGAAGCAAACATTGTTACCTCAGAGTGTTGTAATAACTATGTACTCGTGATAACAAGGCACTCGAGAGATATTTGTTTCATGTTCGCTTTGTGTGATTGTTAAAGATATTTTACGCAACTGGGCCCCATGCCATTGTTCATGATTTTAACTAATTCGGCTACAGGCGTAGTGTTTTCATTACAATTGTGGGTACATCACACCCTACTGAAAGGTACATTTTAAGACTGCAGCTGAGTCCCGTATATCGTACAACAACGATTGCCAACGGTTTATGAAAAACAATGCAATATAGGGAACATTTATTTTGAGAGTCTATCAGGGCTTAAAATGAATATAATCACATTAAGTAAACAACTATAATATATAGTTCAATAAAATACAGTGGTAATAAAACGTGACATACTGATTAATAAGCAAAGAGAAATTAAATGAATAAATTAAACTAGTAAATAAATAAATAATGCACCCTAATGAGAGGCGCAGCTCATCGTATTGAGCTCACTCTGACTCACCCAGTGTCACAGAAAGAGACTGACAAAGACGGAGGGAACAAACGACCTTTGTTCATTCACTCATTAAAGTAATGAGTTTTGAGTGTGGTTGTGTTTACATTCAGGCTGTTAAAAGCGCTGACCAGAAAGAAAAAATCATACCACGGAGGAGGTTTAGGATTTGAAGAAACGTTTCTCTATGCCCACTGCTTTTGTAAATCATCTAGGCTGTTTTGATTGTTGTCCCTCCCACTTTACCGCTAACCGTGATGGTTCGTGTATCAACGTGGTGCGGTGCAGAACACTCAGGGCCACAGTACCCGACAAGAAAACCAAATGTGACTGACTTTTCGATAAGTATTTATGGAAGGTTTGAAGGACATGTGTGCTGACATCTAGTGACCAGCCAAGCTTCCAACAGAAATGCAGCTTCTGTTGACTTTCTATCAACTGCAGCGGTATGTTGGGACACTGAGCTTAACGGCAATGATGGTTTCTAGCTACTTTTATTGTTCTACCATCTTCAGCAAACTGTTGATGGCTAGCCGACTGGAAGAAACACGATATCAATCAGTACAAAATTATTGTTTAAAAACGTTCAAGTCATGAAAATTGTTTCCCGCACGATGTTCCCATTTCCAGCATATCGTACTGAAACACTGTTTAGATATCTTTTTTTAGAAACATCAAATAATTAATTTCCTATTAATTTTATGATACTTTTGTATTACAAAAATCGAGTTATTTGTTATACTTGATTTAGGTACACCACTTTCTGGTAGAACAGACAGACCGACCTATGCCCAAATAAAGCAACACCACAACGGATTATAATTGAACGATTCGAAGTCTAAATCGTATAGGGCCTGTAAGTGGGCTATGATACACGGCGAAACTCCGCGCGACTGGAGCTGATTGGGGACTGGACACAAGAATCATATTCTAACGATGGATGACAGTTGTAGCTACCGACTCATGAATACTAGGAAAATCAGGTCTTAAATATCTTGAGTTATACCTTTCTTATCTTAGATGTCCGATTTAATATTGAGTTTACCACACTATCATAAACATATGGCGATTTGCGTAGTGCAGATAATAAACACGATTTTAGGCTGTATGTGTCTTTTACGGGATTTGCATTTTACATTGCGATAAGCACTTATATCTGACAAGTTGTCTAAATGCACATAATCATAACACATGTATACGTTAGCCCCAAACAGGTAATACTCTGCGAAAATGGCACTCTTCATTATTAATCAAGATCGCCAAACACAAGTACTTGCCGCTAATGCCATGGCAACCACCATAATAATCGATTAAAATTCATGATTTCCGTGATCACTATCACCGGGAAAATGTTCAATTGCTTCTGCTTGTAATAATCCTTCGGACAATATAACTGAAACACGCTATTTGGGAACAGTTCGATTATTACAAACAAAAACAAAACAAAGGCCTATATGTTAACATGGAGAATATAGAGTTCCTGCCACCAACTGCCCCCAGCCTCGTTTTCGCGCGCGAGACTTACATGCCCTGTTCATTAATACGTGTCTGCTACTTTTCAAAACACATTTCTTCATTATTTTATATCTTACCTTGCGATTTATTGTTAAATAATTATTTATTTAAAATGGTTTAGTTAATGGTGTGCGTTTTCAAATAAATTGAACCACAACGTTTGAAACCTAGCTAGAGCAAGTATCTAGCAGGAATGACTCTTTTTGAATTTCCAATTAAGTCTAATAATCATTACCTATTTTTTACACTTCATGTTTATCTACAAGCTGTTTCATTCGACCTTCGATCGCTTGACATTATACCAGTTACTTCTACAGAGAATCATGCATAAAATGATAACACTCGATAAAACAAAGCTTCACTCACTTTCATGTTCTTGCCCAGCGTCGCCAGCCTTTACAGCACTGAACCTGGTGGGACACTGAAGCAGCCAGCGGTAGACGATGGACGACCGCGGAATGGTTTCTGCGTCCTCTCTGGGCCTCCATAACGACAAGAAGAATAAAAAGAGAGTTACAATACATAGGGCTACAAAACAAGTTGTTGAAACTAGTCGTATTAATTCTGACACAGGCATACATTACCTACACGCCATTTGCTTAGGCATATAGTCAGAAGTGAAATAGAAGCAGCAACGATGTCAAGATTTCTCTAAAGAAAATGGTGTTTCTTGCCAACGTTCCGCGGCGCGGCATTGTTGCCAAACCGGATGACGTCAAACCCACTGTTACGTCACGTCAACGCGGCCGACGCGCCATCTCTCGCTTAGTTGCCGAAATATTTCTGGCGACGTCTTGAAGAACGATGGCGACTTCGAAGATCGAACTCTAAGCGAACTTAACTGTTTCTTCTTCTTCCCTATAGAGGGTTAGACTTGTGCTAGCGTATTTAAACGTAACATACGTATTATGTTGTATGATGTTTCAACAGCCTGTCCGACATTCACATTCTGGTACTGTTTTTAGACGACATATGACACTGTACGTCGTGTGTGCCATTGCACCGCACTGCCAGGCACATTTGTAACGTGATGTTTCTGCCTATTGAAAATATACCACTGTCGGATACATCTTTCGAAATATAGTCTAGGCAGTCTTCGATGGTCAGCCATAACACTCAACAGTTGGAACACGCAACAGTCGTTTTCTCGAGCGAGCCAGCCATCCAGCCAGCATGGCAAACACAGCCCACAGCTCCGTTGCTAACTTGACAGGAAACGACGGCGACACCAAACGAGAGTAAATGCGTCGTCACTTTCTCGGTCGGTCGCTCAGCGGCGCCACGAGAATTTATAATAAATAATTGTCTTGTATCTATAGTTTCAGAAGATTACTTTTATTATGAAGTTGTTTCCACACTGCTGGCGCTGGTATAGACAACGCAAGTTTTGCCAATATTGAGATTGTAGTCAATTCTTGTTTTTGATTCGATAAAAACCGGAAGCAACTTCTTACGTAGGGGTAGTGATGATGAGCAGCTGGGGCCACTACTGTGCTATATAAGAATTTACTTTTACCATTATGTTATTATATATAATGTATATCTTTGTGTTCTTTTGCTACATACTTTCTAACTGGGTGGCAGAAGTACCGTTCCATCCTAGTTTCTGCAGAAACTCCCAAAATAATTTGTTGTTGTTGTCAATATAGATATTCCTGTCTGCCAAAACTGGTTACCTTCACCGCAAATCACCTTTCACTACACATTGTTTTCAACTTTCAAAATACCCGTGTGTGCGTTGATACCAACTGTCTTTTACCCAACAGTGCTAATTACTGAAGAATACACTTTGCAGCAGGTGTCCTTCTGGGCTCTGACAGTGACTACAACGTTTATTTGCACAGAGCCATAGGTTGGATTAGCACCTGATAGCTCAAAACTGGCACTAGGCCACAGTAATGTCCAGACTGTCTTGAGTTGACTTGTCACATTTCTTCACAAAATCCTAGCAGTCATTAGCATTGTCTCTTCTGATGATAGCATAGGCATTTTGTTATGGATTTGCTGGCTTAGTTTAATAAACAATAGATTATGGCGTTTACCTCTAACTGTGGATAGAGGTTTCTGACCGGGAAAGTATGCCCCTTGAGGGGAAGTCTTTGTGGCTTTAAAATCATCAATATGTAAATATATTTAGAACAGCTGGTTATATAGACAGGTAAAGAAAAAGAATGACAACATATTCTTTAAAAAATGCTATCGGTGGCATGTATTATTGTCGTTTCTGCCAGGCAGAAATATGTTCTGCCCTATTTCTGCACTGGCAGGGCAGAAATGCCTTTCAGCCTGGCAGAAAACTAACCTTGCCCATAAGCTCCTCTATTTCCAGACTTGTCGGTTTTAATGTCATCAGTGTGCGAACATTTTAGAAATGGTTATATAGACATGTACAGAAGGAGACTGACAACATATTCTATAAATATGACAAATATGCCTATCCATGGTATGTGTTCTCTATTGTCGCACTTTTCAGCCCTGGCAGTGACTACAACTGTCTGCCCTATTTTTGCCCAGCAGAAAACCAACCATGTGAAATGAAAGTGTTATTGAGTATTGACAATTATATTTGACTATATCTGTACAAAATTATTTATCCAGCTAGAAGAATTTGTTGTGCCACATGCAAGTACAACAGTTAGGCCTATGCAAGGTGAAAAATCATGCACAGAAACGGGTAAACTATAATTTTATACACAACTATAGGTGTGTGTGTGTGTGTGTGTGTGTGTGTGTGTGTGTGTGTGTGTGTGTGTGTGTGTGTGTGTGTGTGTGTGTGTGTGTGTGTGTGTGTGTGTGTGTGTGTGTGTGTGTGTGTGTGTGTGTGTGTGTGTGTGTGTGTGTGTGTGTGTGTGTGTGTGTGTGTGTGTGTGTGTGTGTGTGTGTGTGTGTGTGTGTGTGTGTGTGTGTGTGTGTGTGTGTGTGTGTGTGTGTGTGTGTGTACGCGCATCCACACATGTGCTTGTGTGTTGAACATTCATGTTGTTTGGAATGATTCATCATCACCCATTTCCATGTCTTCCATTTTTCTACCAAACCAAATTAACGAATGAAAGCAGAAGAATAATGGGACTTGGCAGATTACTCAGCCCAAAAAAATGGTTACCAACATATATTGCCAATGTTTAACCTAGTTCTGGGCTTTATAATCTTATCTGTGTTTTCTTTTTGCAACACTACCACGTCTGATTCATGTTCTGGAAACAGAGTGTTTGCATAATTCAAAATATATAATTGTTTTTAAATTAAATGATTGGCTTTGCCACCCATATTCCAAACCGTTAACTTTTTTAATGGCGAATGTATTGGAATGTATGATGACGTAAGCAGAGTTTGTTGTAATTATCTAATATAGATTATGAAATATCTTAGTTACTTAGATTGTTCCTCCGACGGCATCCATCACCATGTCTTGCACTTGCAGTGCCAGTCGTCAAGTCAGTCAGTCAGTCAGTCAGTCAGTCAGTCAGTCAGTCAGTCAGTCAGTCAGTCAGTCAGTCAGTCAGTCAGTCAGTCAGTCAGTCAGTCAGTCAGTCAGTGCAGTCAGTCAGCCGTGGCCGCGCAGCAGGCTGCGCATTGACTGTCGTTAGGCAATTAAGTTTATTAAATAACAATAAGATTGGCATAAACAACAAATCCTATGTGTTTACAAAATAACTATGTGTATATTTAGATACTATGTCAGTGTTTATATTTAATCAAAAGCAGACTTTACCATCCACGCATCTAATTTGTTTACGTATCTGCGTGTTTATCATCGGTAACACGTGCGGAAATTATGTCAGAATGTGACATTAAAGCATAGCTGAGAGGAAAGAGCATGCGAGGAACAAGGGAAAACTGTGTCCATGGAATTTGTGTGGGGTACAGACAGAACAATTGTTAACTCATTGGTTAAAGCTTTCAGGTTGTCGACTAAGATAATCGGGGTTCAAATCTTGTGCTGCCGTGTCGAACCATGGACAAGTTCTTTCACTCTAAATTGCTCAGTTCACTCACCTATTTGAAGAAGTACCTGACTACAGACAGTGGTGGATATTGATGTACTAAAACTCTTTCTGCATTAATTGCAGCATCGTTGAATGCTTCCCAGAGAAGCCGAGGTGGTGTTCCATTGAACACGTCTGCCAGAGAGTAAAGTGCAAAGCGCTCTGGGCAATCCTGAAGATTGGATACCGCGCTATGAGAACTTACGCTAAATGTGTAAAAGGAAAGAAAGAAAACAATTGCAATATGACTAGCACTGTATGCAGCGTTCGACGTGTTTGTAAACCCTTCCCCCGTTTTTCCCAAAAAATGGTTGGGGGCAAAAAAAAATTTCTTTTTTACCCGGGGCGACGGTCGTGAGGCGTGGCAGAGACTGGCTGTTCGCGCACGTGTGGCTGTCCGTTGCGGGTTGCGGGTTTTTTGGCTTCTTTTTAAGCATATGCCGCTATTTTTGGGCTAGTTTCAAGTGTTGGTTTTTACGTCATGTGTTACATTAAGAGCCATCATATTCTTCGTCACGTAATAAACACTGTAAACTCCCAAATCAAAGCCGCCTAATGTGTTTTAAATACAGGCATTGCCTACTCCATCCACGCTCTTTTCGATGCTGGTGTGTCATCGATGAAGGTGGACACATCCATGAATGTGTCAGAATTGAAATTACGTGTTGCCTTTATAAACAAGCAAATGTATACAGTTCACCGTAGAACAGTAGGTGGCGCTCAACTGCAAGAAATTATGTGATGTGATGTAATTTAAATGCATTTCCCTCTTTATTGGTGAAGCGTGTCGTTAGCAAGTTTTCAAATGTACCATTTTTTTATTATTTGTGGGGATATTTTGGGCTAGTTTTGGGCTAGTTTTCGAGGGCCATTGGGCTTGAAATTGTTTTTTGACCTGGCAACACTGGTCCGTTGAACGATCACGGGATGTGCTGATTATGTTGTCTACGCAAGGCAGTCTTGCTTTGTCCTTGCGTAATACCTGTCATTCTTCATTGTCAGTTTAACACCGACAGACTTAGCCTCCGACAATGGCATGTTCTTGGTCCCGCGCGCACGGACTGACAACGTTTAAATTAGCCACGTATGTCGACAGTTGCTACAAACAAATGACAGAAGCGAACGACCGATAGCATTGATTCGTCGAAATGCAATTGGAGTCAAAATTCAGTTCTCCTGGTTTTCAGTGCAAGACCAACTTCTCGTGATTGTGGTTGGTTCGTGAGGGGTCGGGTGCAGTTTATCCGATGATATTGAGCAAATGACACATTTCACGTTCTACGTAATTTGACAGTTGGTCTCGATTAATCTGCACAGGGTGTAGTTTGCAACGTCATCAGACATTAGGATAATTATACAAATAGATGCCGAAAAGACAGCGACGACCGCTACATACAAGCAAGGTACAATTGCTCGAAGGTAGACTATGTGTGTAATGTTGTTGTGGTATTTAGAACGGCAATTGTTGGTAGTATGTTAGATATATATATATATATATTGCCATGTGGTACTGTGTCGACATCCTATATTGGTAACTTGCATAATCAAACCAGCTCGAATACGGAAGACAACACTTACCATCATTATGCATAAAGGTTAGTGTCGTCCTACTGTGAATAGAATTACACAGATAATCCATTTCATATTAATAATTTTTTACTTTGGAATATATTTAATATAATATTATAACGAATGTATACCCTAGCTGAATAATTATTATTATATTTCGCATACCACACTCATCCAAATAACTGTTTTGTTGTGTATTATAATTGTAAGAGTTAATAGCATGCATGAAATCATAACTATTTTTACATAATAAATAAAAAGATACAATCGTTACTACTATATAAATCAACTTGAAACGTAAATATGTAAATAAATGCAGCTACACTATATCAACAAATTCAATATATGAATAAATAATTGCGTTCGTTCAAAGTTAAAAGGTATGCTCAACATTTTCGTTATATGGCGTAGTGTGTTTAATAGTTGTTTTGTTTTACAGGTACTTTTTGATGTGTTGTATTTGTGGGTAATTGTCTTTGTATTAATTGTGTTTCTTAATTATTAAAGGAAAAATATAATTTTAATGAATAGCAAATATTATAACGAACGGTTGTACTAGGTAACACATAAATGTGTAAATATATGCAGACTTATTTTAACAGGTATTTTAACTTTGAACGAACGCAATTATACGTATGCGTATGACACACAGTCATATGCTCGCACACATAATAAGTATTTATTGAAGATAACGAACTAGAGACAATTTTGGATATTGTTAGACGATGCAACATGTTCTGGTTTAATAATCAACCCTAAAAACTCATGCTTGTAGGAAACAGTTGTATTCGTTTTATAATTTTTCTGGCAAAAACAATGGTTCAAATAGGGCAGCCATAGTGAAGTAGGATATGATTCCACAAAAAGAAGAGTTCAACACCATAAATAGCAAGTCTTGTCCATAAAAATAGTTTGTGCATGCATTTTCAGACCATATACTAATAATTGTGTATTTCTGTCAGATTATGTATATTCACATTTTCTAACACCATAAGATACAGTTGCGATTGATTGCAGTTATAATACTGTGTTTTAATGCAAAAGCAGTGTCAAATGCTTGTCTAAACCATTTTGTTCACTTACACAGTAAGTAAGGTAGGTTCAGTGTTGTGTGTGGCAGGTTCATACCCTGCTGGTGTTCCTTATGCAAACACTACATACATTGATTCCATTTCATAAGTTCAACTGCTTTTGTGATATCTCGGAAATACATCAAACTATAGTCAAGCTTGTGTATGTATAAAAGTATATATGCTGCAATAATAATGTTTTCCTCATAGATGACATGCATCTCGGTTGCCAAACAATGTGGTATTACTATTCATCTCCAGTTCTCCACATATAGGCTGCGATACCTATATGTATGCTATAGAGGAAGGCAGTTAACATATTTTTCTCGCTGGCAGCAGTATACAATCGGTGTCAGTGTCATCAAGTTAAGTACAAGAACGACTCCCCTTGAAGTCAACTTAAAATATGCTGTGGACTGCAGTGGCGTTATATCGAAGCATGGTAGTTGCAAGAAGTCAAGGGTATAAGTAAGGCCCATGGCCCCCTAGTGCTAAACCGTGTGCTCAATATCAGAGATACCTCATGCTTCAAAGACTGCTGTGGGATACTACACATTGGATGACTTCCATCCAACATGTCACGGTTGGTTCGCTACAACACTGGTACTTGTTGGCTACAAGAGGGCAAGACGTGACTGGCGGAGTAGAGATGGTAAGTGCGCATAGAGGGGGGTGTACGCGAGAGCAGAGAGAGAGAGAGTCTTTAGGTAAAAGAAACACAATTGATTTGGATGTGACAATCTTGGAAAATATAAATGGAATATACAACTTGTATAAGTGAATTTATAACCGATCCAAATACCTCAATTGTGTAAAATAGGTAAATAATTACAATAGCTAACAAGATTCATGTAGAGCGCAATGGCTATGTAGAGCACAATGACTCAGGGGTAAAGCTTTGGACTTTATGGATATTGCGCTATATAAGAACTTGCCTTTAATTCATTGACATTCACAGAAGATGAACATGTGCATGTCTGGAGTAGGTTTTTTTACAGTTAGCTTCGTTTTATATGTGGATTACATGTCGCCATTTTTTAGATGTTCTGCCATCACCTTCAGACAATGCAAAACGTTAACTGGTGATAAAATATCGGATGACATCAAAATGCCACAACAGGCTGAGTTGGGCAGACAGTTTATCTTATGACATGTCCACGGTTATGAACCTGACACAGCGAACTGATATGTTATGTCCACACCAAACACAATCGCAGACAACCAGCGCTCAGTTGTGTTACACAAACTTAGTAAGTAAAAGAAAGTAATAACATATGTTCCATGTGATCAACGTAATGTTATATTATGAATAATTTGCAAAATGATAAGTAACTCGAAGTAAAATAGTAAAAACAGCATTTCGACCGATCAAAACCAACCTGTAACAGAACATGTGCCCCATGGTGTAAGAATGTCATAGTTACTGAAGAAAAACACCGGAAATAAAACGTTATTTACCCAGTAATTGCCTAACTGATAACTCATTGTAAACATTGATTTTCATCATCAGGTCAGCTACCACGTAAACTATCTGAAAATAATAATACTGAATTCTAATAATGTAGAAGTAATAACAGGAAAAGTCAAAGTACAGATGATGTGTGAAAACGTTAATTGTTAGATATTAAATATAACATGCATAATGCGGTGAATTTAGCTTGATTACGGGAACAACTTCAAACTCCTTGGGGGGCAGTTACGCCCTAAAAGCTTGGCTCCATTACACAATATTAATATCGCATGACACACATTCCAACTGTCCACATCATATGGTGGTGGAAATTCTCCCTGACCTCAGAGTACCAGAAAAGAGGTGAGAGATAATCAGTAGTTTCACTAACATAATGACAGCTCATACGTTTGATTGATGAGTCAATAAATATATATATACGGAGAAAACCCTTAAAGTATCTGAGAAATGTTCAACATCAAACCCCCCTGGATGTCCTTCGTGATCCCAGGCAGCTACACCAGAGATGCAGAGTGACACTGAAGCTCCAACTGAGTCTTCCCCAATAATAATTTTGTTCCGATGCCAGTGATCTTGTACACTGAAACTGTCAACACCAGACAGGAAGTGGTACGCTGACAGTTTTGCTGGAGTGTCTTGTAAGTGGTGTCATTTGTAATCTGGCTGAAGCTTTTTGGTTTTACCAAGAGCACCTTAAATTTAATGATGGACTCTGCGTGTTGATGGACTTTCCAAAAGATCCTAGTCCTATGACTGGCCAACTTCAATGTCCACCCGGCAGATGGGACACGTGGCATTCTTCTGTAACAAATGAGACAAGGAAGATTTCACACACATATTCAATATATGTCCATAACATAGTCAAGTTCCACACAATATTAAAACTTGTCTTAACTCCATTCCAGATGCAAACCTTCAAGATGACACGCAAACTTATGAAGGTCTGCCTGCCTGCCTGCCTGCCTGCCTGCCTGCCTGCCTGCCTGCCTGCCTGCCTGCCTGCCTGCCTGCCTGCCTGCCTGCCTGCCTGCCTGCCTGCCTGCCTGCCTGCCTGCCTGCCTGCCTGTCCGTCTCTGTGCGTGCGTGCGTGCATGCATGCAAGTATCTGTACTTTGGCATGCTTTATCAGATGGTTTCTCTTATATTGCATTTAATTATTTATTTATTTAACTCCAACTACCCGATTGACAATGGTTTATTTTCATAAACAGATTATATTATAATGTATGCATTTCATGTAAACTAATGATTGTATAATAGTAACTACATATTTGACAATGTTGTATTTTATCTTTGAGCACCTTTGAAAATTTTCTCACTCATGGAAACAAGCACTATGTAAAATAAAGTAATTATTATAAAATTATCATCGACCATTGAAATATGAACCCGAGCCTGACCTGTATCCACGTGTCGATGCAGGACTGGTGGAACTCATGGAAACAAGGCAGCATGCGTAGATTGTCACCAGTCTCGTAGTCACACATGCAGATGTTGCAGGAGACGTCTCGCCCTGTCTGTGGGCCGCTGTAGAGTCTCTGGGGCAACAGATCGATGTGTTGTCTACACAGACCCACGTTGGCTGTCGCATCGCCGATCTGCTCCGCCAGACCCAGCAAGAACTGCAACATTCGTTCGATTCAGAAACCTTTCTTGTCCCTCGCAGGGAAATTCTCTTGTGGCGTTTGCTGTTAAGTAGCAATTAGAACATGTAATTGGGACCACACACTTCACAGACACGCACCACCGGTCTATACCACCGATCTGTAGATAGATCCACACCTTCAAGTATATCGGTAGAATACGGCAAAACAAATACTAAGACTGTAATAAATAAAATAAATGAATTAACTAAATTACTAAAATAAAACACACAATAAACAAATATAACAAAATAAAAATAAATTAAACATAAAATAAATAGTACAGAACAATGAGCCAGTTATCAGGAAAATAAGTTTCTGGTTGGCGCCACATGTATCATTATATGTGTTACTGAATTCTAATTTGACAGCTCTTTAAAAAACATTTAAGTTTGCTTCAATTTTAGTAATAAATTCTGACTTATTTTTAAACACAAAAGCAAACTTTTAAACACCCAAAAACAACTACTGTACACATTTAAACAAATAGGGTATCATTTTAAACCTCATGACCTGTGTAATCGAAAAATGGTACAAACCTCCAGTTCACAATTCTTTAACTTAATAACCAATTTGCAGGTAATCTGTAAAAAAATTAAATAAAGCACTGCCAATGGCATACCTCATAATCGTTGCCGTCATTTTGTTCTTGCTGATAATATTCAACGAAGCGATGTCGATGACGTCCGCCTCGTCTTCTACCCCCACGTGGTGGTCTCTGGAACTAGGTGAAGGTCATTAATAAATAATACTTTACATGGTTTTGTAGCCAGACTATGACAACTCTGTCCGCCATCAACAGAGTTCACTTTCGTGTCAACTATACACCTATAAATCACTTGTGTGCACTAATTATAGGCCTATTTCGTTATTACCACAGTTCGCAAAAATAAAATAATGTCTCATCTAGAGACCTTTATAACCAACCACAAATTGAAAAACCCTAGCCAATATGGATTCCAACAAAACATGTCAACAAGGTTTGCACTAAATAAATTAACTGTGAACATAACTAAAACCAATTATATGCTATTTGGAAGTTGTCTGCTCAACAAAGAAGTCAATATAAAAATGCAAAATATTAATACTGAAAGACTAATGGTGACACACAGTTTTGAGTGTATTAATTGATGAACTTCTAAATTGGAAAGCTCATATAAAATATGTACAATCAAAGCTTTTAAAAAGTACCGTTATAACGCATAGATTAAAAAAATTAGTAAATGTATGTTATACTATTCTCTTTTTGTCTTATTTAGATTACTGTGTGCAGATATGGGGAAACATCCAACAAATACTAACAATATCTTTTTCCTGCAGAAAAGATTGATCCAAATTGTATTTGGTGCAAGACAATTGGATCACAGAAACAAATTTTTCCAACAACTACATGTACTAAAATGTCCAGATATCATAAAACTGAAAACGTTTTTATTTATGTACAGAGCGTACTACAATTAATACTGTTGCTGCATTTAAACATAAATGCAAGAATCTTTTAGTTAAGAAATATCTGGATGTTAACCACCTGTCTTAACTATTATTATGTGTAAACATGTTTATAGTTAAATTTGCCTGTTTGTATTTGTGTTTTATTTTTGTTAACAATGTTCTGAGTACAATGTTCTGAATAAACCTTCTTACCACTGCATCATGCAGGTCAAAATCAAATAATCAAATATACTGCAATCTATCTAAGATAACCATTTGTCATAATCGTTTTTACATAATTTTTGTTCCATTTGCAATTTATAAAAAACGTTATTTAAAAAGAAAACATTTTAACATCTTATATTGTCAACGAACCGTTCGTGCCACACATCAACAATGAATCAGAAATTTCTGTTACAGGTGCATGAAATGAGGATAGTCCAGTTTCACAGCTATTGTTACATACCGAGTTTGCTGTAAATCCAACTGAAACTACCTCTCCTGCATCTGTCACTGAAACACAAAATACATACTGAAAGTATACCATGGCTAAGGGTAACTGCATTTGTATAACATTTGGCCAAAAGGTACTTGTTAAAAATACATTTAAAATACATAACTTGAGTAGTTTAGAATACATATGTGATAGCACTTCTGTATTTTGCTGATGTAATGTGCAGCAGTGAATACTCTTCCTATTTACTAATGTTACACATTTTCTAAAACGTTCATTATCTGCTTGCTAAGTGAACTGATTTTGAATCCTGTGCTGCTGTGGCAAATAGGGTTTTTCACTCTACACTACTCCAGTTCACCCAGCTGTATGAATGAATACCTGGCTTTAGACAGTGGTGGATATTTGTGTACAGATATTTGTCCCAGAGAAGTCGAGATGGTATTCTATTGAACATGCCAGCCAGGGAGTAAAGTGCAAAATGTTTTAACTCATTTGAGCAATCCTGAGGTTACACTATACAATCATGTCGCTTTTGTCCACACACAATATTTTTGGTCAGATAAATGAAACGTGTGGACTAGTGAGACACCTTATCATAGATGGTTCCCACATAAAAACGTGCATAATGCGAAACAACTGGATTATTGAAGACCGGATAAATGACACACGACTGTATAAGAAGTTGCCTTTTTATTTTGTTTTACTTATTTTTTGCATCAATTATTAATTTCACACTGACACACCTCTGGCATTATGTTTCTACCACTGAAAGA
This sequence comes from Ridgeia piscesae, assembly GCA_025642075.2. NCBI lineage: Eukaryota > Metazoa > Annelida > Polychaeta > Sabellida > Siboglinidae > Ridgeia > Ridgeia piscesae. The sequence continues at coordinate 35,715 of JAODUO010000526.1, forward strand.
ATAAGTTTGATATCACAGACAATATACTTAGTACGTACCATGAACACAGGTGTTGGCTCCACGAGATCGCACATGAATAGGACCATAGTCAATGATATTTGACGTTGCCATCTCAAGGTCACCGATCACCTGATGAAGGTTATCAGCTGAAACCACATCGGCATTGCTGCTTTTATAACAAATCTATAAAAATTTAATTGTTATCATTGTGTCCTACTAGTTACATATTAATATTCAATTAAATCAGATAACAACATATCAATCCACATCTTGAATTAAAAGTACAATTATTCAAGAGAACAAACAAGTGAACATTTATTTCTTATGTCCACTCCACATCTATAGGAGGAACATAACACAGCAATATATCATATATATATATATATATATATATATATATATATATATATATATATATATATATATATATATATGTTATGTATAACATATCCCTTCTATAATATACACCATGACCATGATGTTTTGTTCATGTGTACAAGAATTTCTATACTGCTATATAGAATGTGCACTTAATGTAAATGAACATCTCCCAATTCCTCCGTTTTTAAGTGTCTTGTTTGAAGAGGAAGTGATAAAAAGCATTTTAACTGAAGTTACTATTACTGATTACAACCACTGCAGCAATAACAAAATCTCATAAAATTTACATAATTAGGTCATGAATTTTTGTGTCACAAGTCTGTATTCATCTAAGAATACCAATTTATTATAATTCATAACGGATAGTACAAAGTACATAATACATAAACAATTATGGTAATTACACGTTTGCACAAAATTAATAGCATCACCCAGGATAAATTTGGATGCAAAAATGTTATCAAAATTTAAAATTGAATCCATGATGACATCAGTAACCATGCCTACCAAGATCACGCGGGAGCTCAGGAGACGTAGATGAGTCGGCTGTTGTTCGATTCTCTGACTCGGCCAGGGAAAGGGCAAAGTCACGGTCCATCTCCTCCTGGCAAACACAATACTCAGTCAGTTAAAAGCACCTCCTTTATTCTTTTTTTAATCCATCTAATTTTGGGAACAAATAACCACCATCCACATGCTAGCAAATGTATTTCTTTTTCGAGAATTTTTTCTCAGACAAATCGTTAATTTACTTCAGATGAGGGGTCCAGTAAAATCAAGTAAATAACAGGCATGGCTTCATCTCTTTAAGACTACCTGGAATGTATTAACACTTCATAAATTACCTGATATTACAATCTAAGCTGATTTATCTACATTATATAGTTTAGATCTTTTCTCCGGCCACAAAAAGACCAACTTACATAATGGAGATTTATATATAAGACAGGATAGAATAAAAAATGGAATGTTATATATGTACCAGAGATGGAGTGAGTACAATACAAATGTACTCGAGTACAAGTACGATTACTTTGAACATGCATGAGTACGAGTACGAGTACTCAGAAAACAAATGTACTCAAGTACGAGTACGATTACTTTACAATATACTCGAGTACGAGTACGATTACTTTACAATATAAGCATGATTACTTTCATGATTACTTTAAATGAATATCCTGTTTCTAACATAAAGGCGACTTTCATGGAATCCTTTTCTTGTTCTGTTGTTGTGTCACTAATGTTCTAACTGATTACTGCTTTCCACTATCTAGGTGTTATTGTTATTAATAATTAGACGACTTTCTCAGGTACAGGTACTGTATTGGATGAATCATTTAATGCTGGATTAATAATTTAATTTATGGTTTCTGAATCAAATACAAATAGGAGACATTTACAATTTTTAAATACACATGATAAAAATAGATTACAATAACAACACTTCAAAACCAGGGGGGTATATTCAAAAGAGTAGTATATCAGATGGGTCCAGACATGGGGTCAAATACATTTGTATTTGAAAGTATTTAAATACTTCTAAAATATTTGTATTTGATGTTTAGGAATTAAAAGGCAATTTTTTTTTAAGGATTTTTTTGACATTCTTAGATTTACTGACTGCCATATAGGGCTATTTTATTTACTGACTGCCATATAGGGCTATACATTTGTCAACTTGCGAAAAAATAACACGCACAAAATCTCACGTATATTTAGAATGGAGTGCCAAAAGAGCTTCCGTTCGTACGTACATCGACAACATGAATGCGTGGAAAAATTCACGTACTTTTATATTTGTTTGCTAAAGAAATGGCATGCACGCGAAAAATAATCATCTAGGCCTACTTTTAGATCTGAGTGCTAAAGATACGACAATAGAGCAAGATATAAACATGCATGTGCGGGGAAACGTTTGGAACTGACAGCTACTAAAGATAAGGCTCACGTATAGAAATCATGTGCAAGCGCTTATCGAATGCCGTGCCGTACCTTAGATAAACGATGCTAAAAATACAGCTCACGTAACTGAAAATTAAAGCATATGCATGCGCAGTATGAATGCCATACTTTTAGACTGGCGGCCTAAACGTATGGCTCACGTACGCGTAGCCACTGCCTATATTATTATGGACCTCCTGGCGTAACATACAAACAATATATTTTGGCCTTTACCTCTTTCAGTCAGTTGTCACTGTGACGCAGTTAGCAATAACAATACTCCCTAGCACTGGTCTGCCTGTCATCATATGAGCAAAACACTAATTATGCCTATAAACTAGATGTCTCAATATATGTGTTGCTTTTCTTTTACCTACATAGTAATACAAAATGAAAAGTATTTGAAAAATATATGAACAAGTATTTGAAATACTTTTCAATGTATTCATATTTAAATACATTTATATTTAAAAAGTATTTGTAATCCCTCAAGAATATTTGTATTTAAATACATTTCAATGTATTTGACCCCATGTCTGGATGGGACAAACACAGAATGGTTGTGGATTTAGACAGGTTTACAGTTTGCACTTAATTAAACATAACAGACAGGGATTTAGCAGCTAACCGCCCAGACCCAGTCAGGATTCTGGATGTTGGAAATATGACCAGTCATTTACACCATACTGACAGAGCAAACAGTACAGGTGGGGCTGAGGCCTGGCTTCTAAAATTACAAAGCAAGATGTTAGGGGATGCTTATCTCCTGCAGTGCTTCCCAGGGACTGTCACAATATAACTTGTACTTTGTACTAAGCAGGAGGGTGAGGAGATGTTGCTTCTCTGGGAAGAAAAGGTATTAATTAGAGAAATCTGACTGAATATTTATTTGACTGAAATGCTCAACAGTAATAGAAAATGAATACCTTGATTATTATTACATTATTAGATTACTTCTAATATTGCCATTTTTATCTATCTAATATATTTGCTGGCAACTGTTCATATGGAAAAATTTAATTGTGAGAAGTAATCGTGAGTACGATTACTTTGGTAATGTACTCGAGTACGAGTACGATTACTTTCCTTCGTACTCGAGTACGGGTACTCAAAAAGTACTCGTACTCGCGTACGAGTACAAGTACACGAGTATGATTACTCCATCTCTGATATGTACTACGTAGTCTGTGAGCAGTCAAACATTGTTGCCCTACCTGTAGTCTGCGAGCCATCGCCTCGTCCTGTTCTAACTGACTCAACACATTCGCCATCTTTCCATCACTTCCATCGCTCTTTCGCTTCTCTACGTGAACAGACAGAATGCCAACTATATTACATTACATATAAATGGAGCTGATCCATCATGATTAATATGGAGACAGTTGTTGATTATGCCACACACTCTGACCATGACAGTGTTTATGCAAGATGTGACTGTGCAAGGAAGAACTAATCGCAACTGCATAAACTATTCAGAAAACAATTCCATTTCCAAGGAAGGTGGAAGAAGCAGAGCATTTCACCTGCAGAATGAAAGTGAAATAGCAGAATTGTGAGAAAACTGCTGGAAATTGGATTTCAGAGCAGATACATAAATGACAGGAAGCAAAAATATCAAAGTAAGACTTGGCAAGAATAAACACAGACTGACCTGGTTTACACCAGAAAGTATATATAGAAACAGAGAAGGCAGTTAACATGCAAGATGATGAGACTGAATCACTAAGATGTTAGGGAGCCATTAAAATGAGTTGCCACATTATAAAACAAAATCCACATTTTATAACTCTTACCTCGACGATGATTCTTCCTGTGTGAATGTTTGTGCCTTCTTGTGGGCGATGCTAGCTCGGTTCTGACGTGGAACGCAGGTGACCTCCATGACTTCACCTCGTGGTTTGGCACATGTACCGGTGTCTTTGTCAAGTCTATCAGGCTACTGGCAGGCTTGAAACTTGGGAAACAAGTCACTTCATCTGCGTCCCGAGATGTATGCCGATTGCCTTTGCATGGAACATTAGCTGTGGGCAGCGAATTCCAATTTGCAGATACTGAAGGGGTACCGATATCAGAATTGTGTTTTCTGTGGTGAGATTTCACATGTTTTCGATGGTGGAAAGACTTTTCGGACAACCTAGATGATGGAGACGTAATCCAAGACTGCGTAGAAGATGGTATAATTTCGGTGCGGCCTGTAACTCTACAGAAAGATGGCGCATCTTCTCTATGTCTACTGGACTCTGAGTGCCGATCACCATTGAGGCGCCTCTTCAATTGTGAACTCTCTCCAACTAGTCCCAGCTTTTGATGCAATTGATGTCCATTGCGGGAACTCACAGATTGTGAAACATTCGCACTGCACAGTGTGTCTGTTTCTGTAAGTTCCCGTTTCCTAATTCCATTCTGAAACAGTCGCTTCTTAGGGCTGTGTCTATAAGCCACTGTGTGGCTACTTCCTGAATCAGTGCGTGGGCATCCTGATGTACAAACTGCACTCTCTGATGAGCTGGCTGCTTCGGATGAGAGAAAAAGAACATCGTTGCTTTCTTCCACGTAGTAAACATCTGTCGAGTCAGAGTCTACAGGTTCATTGCTGTTTGTGATGTCAATTGTCTTTGAAGTTACACACTTCTCAGGCAATCTTTGCTTCTTTAATCTAAATGTTGATTCTACTTTCTTTGGTGACGCATCTTTCAGTCGGATGCTCCCATGGTGGTAATGAACCTCAGGCGATGCATCACTTGCTACATCGTCCATATCTGCCATCTCATTCTCATGCAATCTCTGTTTATTTAACCTCGATGTTGACTCTACTTTCTTTGGTGACGCATCTTTCAATCGGATGTTCCCATGGTGGTATTTACCCTCAGGCGATGCATCACTTGCTACCTTGTCCATATCTGCAATGTCATTCTCAAGCGATCTCTGTTTTTTTATTCGCAATGTCAGTTTTACTTTCTTTGGTGATGCATCTTTCAATTGGACGCTCCCATTGTGATAGTTGACCTCAGGCGATGCACCATTTGCAATACCATTAGGAGATACGTCATGATTCGGAGAGTTTTCATTCATAGGTTTGTGTTGTTTTTTAACATCATAAAAAAGATGGTTATGCATATCGGATGCATTAACAGACAATGGGATCTTTCCGGATAATTTTACCTTTGTTTTTCGACCATTGAATACTGGGCTGAAAATATAAATAAAATGCAAGCATCATTAATTTTATAGTAATTATTACACATTCTGTAAGATAAGGATGCATGCTGAGTGATACATTATGACCACTCAGCCATTTAGTTTATTCACATGTACGTATGTGTTATCATTAATGTTATAGATATAAATATATCACAGCTGAACAATTTTGGAATGGCTTTCACACTTATACTTATGAGTCATCAATTTGATTCAAATAAATTTCACATTTTTAATCAAACTAATTTAAAATAAAATTTCAGTTGCCAATTACCTTGGAGTGTCTGGTATGATAAGTAAATCTGCATCCCCCATCTGGCTGGGATCATATGACAACTGGTCCGTAGGTGACGCAGACCAATCAGAGTAGGACCTTTTGTGCTTCCTTTGCTTTTTTTGTTCCTTGTGGATTCTTGACATGAAATCTGTGTCCACATCCATTTTCAGCCAAGATATCCTACAAAAAATTGGCAAAAGTTAGGACGACACTGAAAGAAATGGTTTCTGCTTGGCTCAAGACATTATTAATAAATGAATATGTCCACTGCCTATTGAATGGGTAATATTAGAGATGTGTACCACTACAATATGGCTTTATAAATATAAAGTACACGACTACACATTATGTATCACATGTTATGTGGTATACAGTAAGCTCTACATTTTTTCTTGAAATGCACAAGTCCAGCTGGGATGACGCCAAATGACCAACTTGTACTTAATTACAGACCTTGAGGGAGAAACCCTTTCCACAAGAATGTGTGTGTTTGTATTGTATTTTTTTAAAGAATAATTGTTGTGTCGGCTGGTTAGCACTTGTACAAATGTACATTCCTCAAATTATTCCACTAAAATTAGTTGTTTCATAGTAGCCAATATGTGTGTCATATTTTTATAGCAATATTGAAATTGTTTTTTTACTAGCATCAGACTGTCCTTTGGATACCCGTAGCATGTACTCATTACTGACACGTGGAAGTAAAGTTAAGATGAAGCTAGAATCCTTCACATAAGTAAAAAAAATTTTTTTTAGGCCAATAACAATACTAGCTCACTTTAAAGATTAAACTGGGAATTGATAATAGAGTCTTTCAGGCAATTGGAAAGAAATCAGTCAATACAGAGTGAATATTACATGTACTTGATTGTTTGCAAATGGTTGTTTAAAATAGAGAGTTTTAAGTTTCTAACTTCAAGTTAGTTTATATATGCATCCAAAATTATGCTATGTGATAACCGTAACCAAGAAAATATAGACCATGTTATAATGAAAAAAAATTCTTAGCAACTAGTCAAATCTAAAGTCAAGATACTGATTCCAAAAATCATGGACTATTTGTCATATCAATAATTATATTATCTAGATTCTAAGCCAAATATAAGATTACCTAGTTATTGCTGTCTTATTGGCACGTGTACATAATGTAGGATAACCTGGATTTTAACATTATAACTATCAGCATGCCTACCCGTTGTTTGTCTGTATTTCACACGGCACAAACTGGTTATAGTGACTTAGTCTGATCTTGAGACTGAGTCGACTGAGTCTGAGGAGGTCGTGAGGATTTTTTATTAATATGCATGCTGCAGATTCAGATCCATTAATACTTAGTTAATCACTATATAAATTGCCAAGATGCGTTTGCAGTTGGAATTCATTACCTAATATAAATATCACTATTTTATCTGAATCTGAATGGGATACGATTATCAAATGTCAACGAGGAACGTCGTGAGATCCACCGTCATTGTGATCCTGGGCTTGGCAGATCGTCAGACATCGATGATCGAATCGATTCATGGAGTGACGAATGTCTTTCATTGAGACTATATATGTATATATATCACGATCTCACGAAGCAATGGTGCACCTGATTAAACTAATTTTTTGGGGACAAATGCATCTTTCTGCATTATTAAGGAAAATCGTAAAATTAACCAGCCTAACCACACACATTTACCTTCTTAAGTTAGTAAACTTCTCAATCGTACTAAATCAACGAAGAAACCCTCAAATTGCCCATTGCGCCACCTGGCGTCCAAATTCACTTCCGTTTGGCAAGATAAGCAAAGGGGTCGGCTCAACATAAACAAAATGTACAACTAAAATTCCAGCAAAATCATGTCACTCTCTTTGGCTTTATATAACTCACCCTTGTTCGTAAACTTGGCCACAGTATTAAGGTATACTAATTTTTAGCTAACATGCACAGCCACATTGCGATTTTTAAGCTAAACATTAAATAAACAATGAATAATTGTTATTCAATTATTAATGCATTTGATATATATATATACATATATATATATATATATATATATATATATATATATATATATATATATATATATATATATATATATATATATATACATTAAAATTATACGTTCACGACAGGAAGTTCCAACTATACCCAGTGGAAAATCGATTTGATATATTACTTTTATTAATTGTCACTCTATGAACCAGGCAGCTAGTTAATTTTATCGGTCCTCATTTCCATACTATCCTAATTTTTAGGGAGTTGGGGGCGATGGTCTCTTAATCAGTGGTATACCACTGGCCTTTTTTTGTAAGGGTGATATATCACAATTTCTTTAAAAACATAGTTTAACTCGAAATGCACCATTTTCGGTTTGCAAGATTAGTCATACGACTGGCGCGCGCCTTGGCCACGTCTCGAGCGTAACGTCCACGTACGTCCGTGTGACGTAGGGAAAGGTAATAGAACTTGAACTTGAAGGAAGAGCCCAGGACGTCGTCACAGCAGCTGATAACATGGACATCGACCCAACCTACGCAGGAAAACCGCCAAATGGAAATTACCCGTACGTTTATTGAACGAGCGTTTTATTAATTAACTTCGTTGTAAACAACTGTTAAAATTGTGTGTTTTTACGTATGACCTCGGACGTTGAGATATGCGCCAGATTGTCGGTCGAAGGGACGTTGGTTCAATTAGTACTACGGGCTATAGTATAATTTCTTTTCAGTTACATGCATTGCTTCTAGTCACGTGTTTGCATAAACTCCTAAGGCTTATTTGAAGAAAAACGCTTAATTTACCAAGGCATACGTCTGCGACTTTCGGAAGAAACGCAATGGAACTTGCATTATATGCTTCCATTTTGTTGTCATATTTATAACGATTAAAAACATCAGCGCGTTAATTGTATCCCTCCACATATTCATAGAATTTTTTTGTCAGTTTTGAGGCCCAAGTAACACAATGGTTGGCGCCAGATTGCGCAGCTACAGCCATGTTTTATGGCTGTTATTTTATATATATATATATATATATATATATATATATATATATATATATATATATATATATATATATATATATATATATATTATATGTTATATGTATATGTATATGTATATGTATATGTATATGTATATGTATATGTATATATGTATATGTATGTATGTATGTATGTATGTATGTATGTATGTATGTATGTATGTATGTATGCATGCATGCATGCATGCATGCATGCATAATATATATATATATATATATATATATATATATATATATATATATATGCATGATGCATGCATGCATGCATCATACATCATACATACATACATACATACATACATACATACATACATACATACATACATACATACATACATATATACAACATAATAATAATATATAATACATATATATATATATATATATATATATATATATATATATATATATATATATATAGCAGTGTAAGAATAATTTATGTGTCTCCGTGTATAAGCTTGTCAAACAATCTTAATTGCAAATGTTGAGTCCCGATTCCTGTTTCGGCTCGCCATAAACGAATCTCCCCCTGGCGGATAGTTCATAGTGTTGATGGAATTGACCGGCAGGGAGCGCGCTGTCGCGTCGCGCAATGCGACGCCTTTCGCGCACCAAGGTCTCTTGGTTACGGTAAACACAGTCCTGCCTACGCCACGCGACTGTCCTCCCATGACAACACAAACTTACCTTAGAGACCCGTCCTGACATCAACTGCCGACTCCCAAACCGTCCCGTATCGTGTGACTTGGACAACAAGAGCCTCTTGAAGAGGGAACAGTGAAGCTTTGCCCGAATAAGGTAGATACCGAACTCACTTACTGACCTAGCCGCTTAATCAATCATAAATAATTAACTTGCCTCGATGACTGGACATCGGTTGCTGTCATAATTGTGACAGCTATTGCTGAAGAAGGCAGTTGTGATCCCCCCTGTGCACTGTTCCACGCCGTTTATTCGTGTTAGCTCACAGCTTGCATGCACATTAGACCAGACTTCTATCTTGTGTCTATGACTATATAGATTATTATACTAGGGGAAGTAAAACATCTCACATATGGGGTAATATGCAATGGATAACCTGTAGTGGACTCAGTACTTCTAGAGAAAGAAAACTCTATAAAAACCAATGGCAATAATGTTCATAAAGTTGACCCGTGGTCATTAATGGAAGAAGGACGAAGAAGAAGGTGTTATAATTTGTTGCCACTATAATAGTAAGTAAATGGTGCATTTTCTGCTAGCTTATATTTGGACTTGATTGAACATATGTTATTCCGGATACCCCATGTTATACATTTTCAAGCTGTACAGACATTTAAACACTGATCATATTAAAAAGGTATTATTGGAATATAATTTATGTCCATTTTATGATAATAAAATTAATAAACATAAATATGCCTTTACAATTAAAGTTCTTCATGCTGTCCTCTGTCAAACAAATTTGTGAAAATAATGTAAATATAGCAGTCACGCATCCTCAGAAGTCCTGAAAACATGTCTGTGATTATATTAGTACATACAGGTGCATACGTATCTCTCGGAGTTATATTGTGAATCTATCTTCACGTCACATGCCAGACCTTGCAGTCACCAAATCCAAACGAATGAATAACAAGATTAACTCATGTATACTAATCGTGTGGCACCATACTCTGAAATGGTGACACCATATGGTGCTGCAGATTTAATCCTGAAAATTAACTCTAACAATGATTTCTTCTGTGTTAGCCAAGTTTCTATCTGGTTGTGTTATATTGAGTATGACTCAGACTGCTCAATGTGTATAATTGTCATTGATGTAAAAACATAATGGTAAGTGGATTAGATGCCTTTGTCTTATAAATAATCCAACAATTTCATTTACATTTTATAAACTAACCTTTTGAATTTTTTTTATGTTAACCAATGAGACCTTGTTGTGGCATAACAATATGGGAATAAACTGTATATTTGCATCTAGGTTCCCTCATGGAGGACGGCCGTGGCAGAGCCAGAACGGTTTCTTCAAGTTCAATCTGAGAGACGGTGTACCAGGGCGGGATACAAAACCAAGTGATGGCTTTCGGCCGTATGACTCACAAAAGTTCGGCTTAAGGTCAGGCAGTGTAAAGAGCATCTGTGATCGAAATTTATCGAGCACAGAGAGTGATACAAGTTGCCCGCCATACAACATCGGCAGTGACTTTCCGCCACCTTGGGTGGAGGAAACAGATTACAGACAATACCTTGGTGCCTTACCTGATGAGAGCAGATCATTGGACAACATATCGACCCCATTTGTTGGAGACGACCAGTTTCTGCAGGACAACCCTTCGTGGGACAATCGAAACTTTGGCGTCGAAGAATGCACTCAAGCCCGTGAGAACAGATGGAGGGATAATGATGTGAAACGTTTTGCTGAAGTAGCGCAGTATTTGGACCACACCGCACTGCAAACCTTGGCTGCTCCTGAGCCGGTTTCACCTTTTAGTAATTACGCCGAAGAGAGCCTGCCACCACAGGCACCCTCCACGTCTGAATACAAGAACACTTACATCGACCAATTGCAGTCGTCATCCAGGCAGTACGCAGTGCCACCTGCTGGCAGATACTCTGCACAGGCCCCACCATTTCAGCACCCACCGAGAACTGAATACAAGTATCTTCCCACTGAACCACTGCATCCCGCGGCGAGGCAGTATCGGCAACAATCGGTGTCAGGTTACCTTGCATCAGCACAGGTACAGCAACAGCCACCAGGTGAGTATAGACGCAACATACCTGTACCACAACCACCAAGTGGGCAGCATCGGCCTCAGTCGGCATACAATAATCGTCCAACAACTGAAAACAGACACGTAGCTCCACCTGGGCAGCAGCAACAACATTCCGCAAGACAACGTCCTCAGTCTGCAGTCAGTTACAGTGACCACTCTGCCGGGTTTCAAGCACCCCAATACAGACACCCTGAACCGTTGGCGAGGCAGTATTGCACAGCCTATGTTCAAACCAGCCAGCTACCCAGTCGTACCGTCAACCAACATCGCCAGTTGTCCGACAGCAGCCTCTCAGAGCTGCTAATAGAAACCCAGTCAAATAGGTTTGCACATACCAACCCGTCAGTGCCACCTATACACAGTCAACAGAACTACACTGCACCATCGTTGCAGAGTGCATTCAGCTCAAAACAGGCAACGAGGCACAGGGCGTCGCACCACGTCGAGTACACCGACACGTCAGTGCCACCTATACTACCCAATCAACAAAACTATACTGCGCCATCGCTACAGAGTGGGTACAACTCGAAACAGACGAGGCACAGGGACTCGACCTGTGCTGTCGCTGAGTATCTTGGTAAGGCACAGCAAAGCTACGGTATACCCCCCGCATCAACCAGGACTGTCGACTCGACCCCACCGAAACAACAGCCAAAGCTGACTGAGGAACAACAACAGCAACTGGTCAACCAGCAGCGTCGGGAGAAAGAGACATCGCAGCGACGGTTCGAGGCATTCGCGCATCACCTTGAAAATACCTACCCTCTGACTGGGTCACGCATTCACCCACCGTCAGAGGAGGACTACAGGGCATTCGCCGACATCAGCCAGTTCCTTGAAGACCCTCCTCTGGACGACCTGCCCACCGCAAACATATACCATCAACCCAACGATAACGCTGTCATGCTGCGCCGAGCCGTGCCTGTAGGTGGCGCCCTTCATCCATCGCAGATGTCATTCCAGCAGTACCAACAGCCTGAGGAGAAACCGACGGTGTATCGCTTCGCAAACTCCTCTGGCGTCCCATCGCATGGCATTGTTAATGGTGGAATTGTCAACCAGATGGCGGTGTCGGAGAAGAAGGAACTGCATGAACTGAACAATCGGCTCTCAGCCGTGCTTCAGAATCAACAGCCAACAGAGGGTAGATTCGATGCAACGTCACTGCTCAACGCTGTCGATTCTCTCGAGCAAGAGCTTGCCCATGTCCGGACGACTTATGAGCAGGAACTAGGCAAGATCAGGTATGTTCATCCACATTTTACTCTTTGAAATACCCGCGGTAGATTTTAACAAAAGGCAGTGGTCAGGGCAACATTGGTTCTTTTGGGAATTAGTCTGGTCACCTCATAGAAATAACACATTGCTGTGATTTCACATAACATGTGAATCAACGATGTGATAGAATGTGATATCAGCTCTATTTTTCAAAGCAACATCATGCTGTTGCCTCTAATCTGATCCTCGGAGGTGTTCTGTAGCTTATCCAATGCTGTATGAGCGTGTCACCACGTGGGAGGCAGGGAGCAGTATATATCTTGAGCAACCACATCATACATAATCGATGTGCGTCACATGTGACATTACACAGCCTTGACCTTTCTTACCAATGTCAACATCGCCTCGACACAGCGATGGCATCACATTGAGTAATTTGTTTTAGTTGTTCGTTAATATTTTGATTATTTAAATAACCGACATCCTTACGTCATGTTTTCAGAAGATGATTAATTTTAAACCATCTTTAATGTTAATGTATTTCACTTATTTAACTATAGACATCTCAGAATATTTTTAATTTTAAAAGAAATATTTATTTCAGTTCAGTTGTACCTGTTGTTCACAACTCATACAAGTTATAATCCATCCACTGAATTGTCCAATTGTTTAATTTCCCAGTGACCTTTGCAACATTTACAATTGTATTGCAGTAATATCATGGATTATTAACGGTGTCTATGAAGTGGTTACAAACATTCTATACAATCCTGTGTGTATTCCTCCTGATCATCGAGTGACAACAATAACATTGATCACAGTTAAGTCAGAGTGAAGTCGTCATGGCATCCAGACATCATAAAGTCATTTAAGGGATTGGTGATTAAGCCAGTAATGTTAATTACTATTTCCGTACTTGCAGACAAGAAGTCAAGGAGCTGAGTAGGAGTCGGGCCGAGTACGAACTGGAAACCCGCAAACTCAAGTCTTTGGCATCAGACCTTGAGAACAGGTATGTCTAGCAATAAGTGGGATTGTTCTTTAAACTGTTTTATGTTACATTAATTATTGTTATTGCAAAGAAGCGAACATTCCAATGTTTTGTGTTAATGGGCTCCATTTACTGTTAATTTTTATATTTTGTTTTTCTTTAACTATTAACAGTGTATTTAATGTTACATATTTTGCACTAATGTAACATTCTGCAAATTTGGCCCATCGATCGTTTTTAGTTGGCCTATATGAGTTGGCCTACTAGACACATGCTAATAATTACAAATTGTGAAGTACAATGCCGCAAATCTGTCGATCTTAACAGGGGCTGGGGAAGTTATCAATTCTCGTGGACTTTTGAATTTGCCTCATCAATATGTGTCTTGTTTAGAAGAACGTGAAGCTTTGGCATCATAGCTACAGTTTTCAACAGTTCCATCATACCTATCTGTGTAAATAAATGCTTTGGCTCACATAGAAACAACTGGACACATTTTGGCTCAGATCTAAAATGACATGTGACCTGTTTCAAGGTTCAATAACGTCTCACTTTGTTTAACACAGTGGCGTATTTGTTACACATATATTTGATACTTCATAAATAATGTAATTTTAGACCTTTCAAAACATGTTTTTTTGACAAAAGTGCATTTTAAAGAGATTATTTGCTCTATATAAGTATCACTCCACTAAATAAATAGTTTAATGTTAAGTTATACTTGTAAGTTATAATCATTGGTGTATCTTTTGGTGTTTAACTATGCTCTACATGTGCTATAGTTTTGGCATTCATATGCATCTGGACGTTTTACTTATCGTTTTTGTGTTTACCTGTACTTTTCAGTAACTGTTTTGATGTTCAACGTTGTTTACTTTTTGCAGACCATTTTGGGGTTCACTATTATTTTTCATTTGCTCTTTATTGTGTTCATCAACATTTTCTCCAACTGTTTTTTGTGTTCACCTGTATTTTTCACTTACTATTTTGATGTTCACTTGTAATGTTCACTTGCTGTGTGTTGTTCATCTGTTCTTTTCACTTTACTATGTTTGGTGTTCATCTGTCCTTTTCACTTTACTATGTTTGCTGTTCATCTGTTCTTTTCACTTTACTATGTTTGGTGTTCATCTGTTCTTTTCACTTTACTATGTTTGGTGTTCATCTGTCCTTTTCACTTTACTATGTTTGTTGTTCATCTGTTCTTTTCACTTTACTATGTTTGTTCTTCATCTGTCCTTTTCACTTTACTATGTTTGTTGTTCATCTGTTCTTTTCACTTTACTATGTTTGGTGTTCATCTGTTCTTTTCACTTTACTATGTTTGGTGTTCATCTGTCCTTTTCACTTTACTATGTTTGTTGTTCATCTGTTCTTTTCACTTTACTATGTTTGTTGTTCATCTGTTCTTTTCACTTTACTATGTTTGTTCTTCATCTGTCCTTTTCACTTTACTATGTTTGTTGTTCATCTGTTCTTTTCACTTTACTATGTTTGGTGTTCATCTGTTCTTTTCACTTTACTATGTTTGGTGTTCATCTGTCCTTTTCACTTTACTATGTTTGTTGTTCATCTGTTCTTTTCACTTTACTATGTTTGTTCTTCATCTGTCCTTTTCACTTTACTATGTTTGTTGTTCATCTGTTCTTTTCACTTTACTATGTTTGGTGTTCATCTGTTCTTTTCACTTTACTATGTTTGGTGTTCATCTGTTCTTTTCACTTTACTATGTTTGTTGTTCATCTGTCCTTTTCACTTTACTATGTTTGTTGTTCATCTGTTCTTTTCACTTTACTATGTTTGGTGTTCATCTGTCCTTTTCACTTTACTATGTTTGTTCTTCATCTGTCCTTTTCACTTTACTATGTTTGTTGTTCATCTGTTCTTTTCACTTTACTATGTTTGGTGTTCATCTGTCCTTTTCACTTTACTATGTTTGTTCTTCATCTGTCCTTTTCACTTTACTATGTTTGTTGTTCATCTGTCCTTTTCACTTTACTATGTTTGGTCTTCATCTGTCCTTTTCACTTTACTATGCTTGGTGTTCATCTGTCCTTTTCACTTTACTATGTTTGTTCTTCATCTGTCCTTTTCACTTTACTATGTTTGTTGTTCATCTGTCCTTTTCACTTTACTATGTTTGGTCTTCATCTGTCCTTTTCACTTTACTATGTTTGGTCTTCATCTGTCCTTTTCACTTTACTATGTTTGGTGTTCATCTGTCCTTTTCACTTTACTATGTTTGGTCTTCATCTGTCCTTTTCACTTTACTATGCTTGGTCTTCATCTGTCCTTTTCACTTTACTATGTTTGGTGTTCATCTGTTCTTTTCACTTTACTATGTTTGGTGTTCATCTGTCCTTTTCACTTTACTATGTTTGTTGTTCATCTGTCCTTTTCACTTTACTATGTTTGGTGTTCATCTGTCCTTTTCACTTTACTATGTTTGGTGTTCATCTGTCCTTTTCACTTTACTATGTTTGGTGTTCATCTGTCCTTTTCACTTTACTATGTTTGGTGTTCATCTGTCCTTTTCACTTTACTATGTTTGTTGTTCATCTGTCCTTTTCACTTTACTATGTTTGGTGTTCATCTGTCCTTTTCACTTTACTATGTTTGGTGTTCATCTGTCCTTTTCACTTTACTATGTTTGGTCTTCATCTGTCCTTTTCACTTTACTATGTTTGGTGTTCATCTGTCCTTTTCACTTTACTATGTTTGGTCTTCATCTGTCCTTTTCACTTTACTATGCTTGGTGTTCATCTGTCCTTTTCACTTTACTATGTTTGTTCTTCATCTGTCCTTTTCACTTTACTATGTTTGGTGTTCATCTGTCCTTTTCACTTTACTATGTTTGTTGTTCATCTGTCCTTTTCACTTTACTATGTTTGTTGTTCATCTGTCCTTTTCACTTTACTATGTTTGGTGTTCATCTGTTCTTTTCACTTTACTATGTTTGGTGTTCATCTGTCTTTTCACTTTACTATGTTTGGTGTTCATCTGTCCTTTTCACTTTACTATGTTTGGTGTTCATCTGTCCTTTTCACTTTACTATGTTTGGTGTTCATCTGTCCTTTTCACTTTACTATGTTTGGTGTTCATCTGTCCTTTTCACTTTACTATGTTTGGTGTTCATCTGTCCTTTTCACTTTACTATGTTTGGTGTTCATCTGTCCTTTTCACTTTACTATGTTTGGTGTTCATCTGTCCTTTTCACTTTACTATGTTTGGTGTTCATCTGTCCTTTTCACTTTACTATGTTTGGTGTTCATCTGTCCTTTTCACTTTACTATGTTTGGTGTTCATCTGTCCTTTTCACTTTACTATGTTTGGTGTTCATCTGTCTTTTTCACTTTACTATGTTTGGTGTTCATCTGTCCTTTTCACTTTACTATGTTTGGTGTTCATCTGTTCTTTTCACTTTACTATGTTTGGTGTTCATCTGTTCTTTTCACTTTACTATGTTTGGTGTTCATCTGTCCTTTTCACTTTACTATGTTTGGTGTTCACCTATATTTTTCTTTTATTTTGGTGTTCACTTGTACTATTGACTTGCTACTTCAGTGTTCACCCGTACTTTTCACCTGCCAAAACATTGAATTTGCAACTGTGAAATTGCATTTCATGCAGATCACTTGCTGATGGTGTTAGAGATAGGGGATGTAGAATTTTGTATTCATTAATCAACAAACCTACAAAAAACTGTGACTTTGTTTCATATAGTTAGTGTTAATGAATGAGTGTTTACAAGATTTTAGTAAGAAATAATACACCAAGAACACTGTATGTATAAAACACAAATTGAATGTTGTTTAATATCATGACTTGTGATCTTTTAGTACATTTAAAAACAATTTATGGTGCAGTAAATAAAGTCAATTGAAAAATTACGAAAACACTCACAAAATTAGAATACAGAATGCTTTATGACATTTTGATATATTTTTTTCTTCCAAAATCCAGATTTTCTTCCTCAATAAAGCAATGAATATCATTGCACATCCTTCACTTGGAATGTAAATGTTGAATCATCAAAATGTTCATTCGCCCAGACAAGTATAATACAACTTTAGAATTACTAGGAGTAACAGGATATGACTCACGAAACATATGTGAATGGATTATATTATTCGTGTGATTCAATCTCATTGTTTAATACATGGCTATTAGGGGCATGGTTGTAGAATATGCATTGAGCACCTACAGACAGAACACAATGGTGACTGTGTAGACATTGATGTATGATTGACACCAGTGGTACATGTTGTCATGACGAATGCACTATCATTAGCAACAATGGCCACTGAGCTCCTCACTAAACAACTATCACATTCACACCGACTGAGTAACCATTGAGATTTATTCGAGTGATCATGACCTTGAAACAGAGAAAGGTTACAACGAGTTGATTGAGGTCATTGTGTGAATTTTCGTGCCGAGAACTATCAGTGTATTTATCAGAATCCACGCTTGTGTGTGGAATTATCTTGCATACAAAAGGCGCACCATTTTAAGCCATGGATGAATGGTAAGAGATATTGAGAGCTGGGTGTGTTTTGAGAGGCCAATATTGTGAATCAGGTGTGAACCTTATAGTGCATCGAACAATGCTGCCAACGAAGTGATCTCATACTGTTTGGGCCAGACAGTAGGCTGTTTGCATAACATCAGCATATATTTTGTTATATCAATGGTTTGACTGATTATATATGATTTACTAAAAAATTCATCAGCTTTGTTTTTTTGCAAACAAAACAGAGAAGACAGTTCACTACTGTGTTTATTGTAGTCAAGTGGGAAATTTGTGGAAATACATAATTATGTTAAATGCGAATTTATTTCTTCAGAATGGCCACATGAAAACACGGTTTTCACGTGAATCCATTTCCCAGCAAATAAAAGTTTCAAGTTTCACTATTCAATCTAATGAGTCAGTTAAAATCTTCAACTGGAATGTGTAACATAGTTACATATTACTAGGTGTGTAGGAACTGAACCAAAATTACAAATAGTAACCGTCACTTGCATGTCGCATGACAAACACACAATAGTCTGTGGTTGAACCTCCAGGTACTGGTAAAGTAAATAGCCATTCATTCGTTTTGTGGCCTGGTCTTAGTAGATCAATGGTTTTATAGGTGCTTAAGTGTGTGTATTCAGTCGCATGTTATATGTGTATTCAGTTGCTTATAGAGACCATTGGTTGGTGGTCAGACCGAACCGTCAATTGGTGGTCAGTCCGAGCATTGTTTGTGCTGATTCACAGCCAAAGCAGGTCCTTGGTAGCCGTGTACTGGTAATGTTAGTGCCGTCGTGGCAGCTAAACGGTCGTGAAACACAAACGGATTGTGTTATCATCTGTTCATTTTGAACACTGGCGTCGAGGAATATCAATCGGCATAGTACTATTTTGCTCTGGGGAGAGCAAGAAGACTTTTTGACGAAGCCACTTCACGGAGTCGTCACGGAGCAGGCTTAGCCCTAACTGGGTCAGTCAGTGCTGTTGCGACAGAGGAACCATCGTGATGATGTCGTTTCACCGTTGTATGACAGAACGACTCAGAACCGCGTAGCTTGTGTACTTTTGTAGGCTAGCAGCAGAGAGAGCAGAGAAGGAGCAGGCATTGACCAACATGAGCAGCCTGGAGCAGGCGCTCCTGAGCAACCAGCAGGCCATAAATGAGGCACACAGGCTCGTTGCGGAGCCAGTGGAGGAGCTCAACCGAGTCAACCGGAGTCTCGATGAGATTCAACGTGAGAACGAGAGCTTGAAGCGGCGGTGAGTGCTTGATTGACATGTGTTTGATTGACAGGTGTTTGATTGACATGTGTTTGATTGACAGGTGTTTGATTGACATGTGTTTGATTGACAGGTGTTTGATTGACAGGTGTTTGATTGACAGGTGTTTGATTGACAGGTGTTTGATTGACAGGTGTTTGATTGACAGATGCTGTGAAGCTTATCAGTCATGATTAGTGCATTATAGAAGGGTAAATATCTTACCATTATTTGTTTATAATTTAACATATTCTTGAGAAAAAAAAAATCTCGGCTCTAATGTGAAGAAATGTGCAAACCTCTACACATTTCTATTGACACATTTATATGTGTACATGTTTTGTGTGGCATAGGAAACTTTTCAGGGTGTTATCAGGGTGTTCACATTGACATTTGAAAGGAAACATTGTAGGTTTGTTAGATGCATACATTTGGAAATTGATTTGGCAACATGTCACTTTTTTACGAAGTTACAACACTTTTGAATAATATATTTAGGGTTTGTGCTGCTGAAGCAGTGTATATTGCAGGAATAGCCACGGTTTTGTTGACATATTTAGAATGTTAGTATTACAACTAAATATAACTAATGTTTAGGCAGATGATAAATGTGATAGAGGTGGAAATGCTCCAGTTATAAGAGTTAATAAAGAGGCAGATACTAGAGATTATAGAAATGAGGTATGACTGTATGAGAGCTGATAGACAATAGGATGATGGATATGAGAATGTTCCACATATAAGAAGGAACTCAGAGAATCAGACGCTAGAGATGACAGAGGTGAGGATGTTCCATGTATGAGAGATGATAGGCAGACACTAGAGATGACAGAGGTGAGGATGTTCCATGTATGAGAGATGATAGGCAGACACTAGAGATGACAGAGGTGAGGATGTTCCATGTATGAGAGATGATAGGCAGACACTAGAGATGACAGAGATGAGGATGTTCCATGTATGAGAGATGATAGGCAGACACTAGAGATGACAGAGGTGAGGATGTTCCATGTATGAGATATGATAGGCAGACACTAGAGATGACAGAAGTGAGGAGGATCCAGGTATGAGAGATGATAGGCAGACGCTAGAGATGACAGAGGTGAGGATGTTCCATGTATGAGAGATGATAGGCAGACACTAGAGATGACAGAGATGAGGATGTTCCATGTATGAGAGATGATAGGCAGACACTAGAGATGACAGAGGTGAGGATGTTCCAGGTATGAGAGATGATAGGCAGACACTAGAGATGACAGAGGTGAGGATGTTCCATGTATGAGAGATGATAGGCAGACACTAGAGATGACAGAGATGAGGATGTTCCATGTATGAGAGATGATAGGCAGACACTAGAGATGACAGAGGTGAGGATGTTCCAGGTATGAGAGATGATAGGCAGACACTAGAGATGACAGAGGTGAGGATGTTCCAGGTATGAGAGATGATAGGCAGACACTAGAGATGACAGAGGTGAGGATGTTCCAGGTATGAGAGATGATAGGCAGACACTAGAGATGACAGAGGTGAGGATGTTCCAGGTATGAGAGATGATAGGCAGACACTAGAGATGACAGAGATGAGGATGTTCCATGTATGAGAGATGATAGGCAGACACTAGAGATGACAGAGGTGAGGATGTTCCATGTATGAGAGATGATAGGCAGACACTAGAATGACAGAGGTGAGGATGTTCCATGTATGAGAGATGATAGGCAGACACTAGAGATGACAGAGGTGAGGATGTTCCATGTATGAGAGATGATAGGCAGACACTAGAGATGACAGAGGTGAGGAGGTTCCAGGTATGAGAGATGACAGGCAGACACTAGAGATGACAGAGGTGAGGATGTTCCAGGTATGAGAGATGATAGGCAGACACTAGAGATGACAGAGGTGAGGAGGTTCCAGGTATGAGAGATGACAGGCAGACACTAGAGATGGTAGAGGTGAGGATGTTCCAGTATGAGAATGATAGGCAGACACTAGAGATGACAGAGATGAGGATGTTCCATGTATGAGATATGATAGGCAGACACTAGAGATGACAGAGGTGAGGATGTTCCATGTATGAGAGATGAAGGCAGACACTAGAGATGACAGAGATGAGGATGTTCCATGTATGGAGATGAAGGCAGACACTAGAGATGACAGAGATGAGGATGTTCCATGTATGAGAGATGATAGGCAGACACTAGAGATGACAGAGGTGAGGATGTTCCATGTATGAGAGATGATAGGCAGACACTAGAGATGACAGAGGTGAGGATGTTCCATGTATGAGAGATGATAGGCAGACACTAGAGATGACAGAGGTGAGGATGTTCCATGTATGAGAGATGATAGGCAGACACTAGAGATGACAGAGGTGAGGATGTTCCATGTATGAGAGATGATAGGCAGACACTAGAGATGACAGAGGTGAGGATGTTCCATGTATGAGAGATGATAGGCAGACACTAGAGATGACAGAGATGAGGATGTTCCATGTATGAGAGATGATAGGCAGACACTAGAGATGACAGAGGTGAGGATGTTCCATGTATGAGAGATGATAGGCAGACACTAGAGATGACAGAGATGAGGATGTTCCAGGTATGAGAGATGATAGGCAGACACTAGAGATGACAGAGATGAGGATGTTCCATGTATGAGAGATGATAGGCAGACACTAGAGATGACAGAGATGAGGATGTTCCAGGTATGAGAGATGATAGGCAGACACTAGAGATGACAGAGGTGAGGATGTTCCATGTATGAGAGATGATAGGCAGACACTAGAGATGACAGAGGTGAGGATGTTCCAGGTATGAGAGATGATAGGCAGACACTAGAGATGACAGAGATGAGGATGTTCCAGGTATGAGAGATGATAGGCAGACACTAGAAATGACAGAGGTGAGGATGTTCCAAGTATGAGAGATGATAGGCAGACACTAGAGATGGTAGAGGTGAGGATGTTCCAGGTATGGGAGATGATAGGCAGACACTAGAGATGACAGAGATGAGGATGTTCCAGGTATGAGAGATGATAGGCAGACACTAGAAATGACAGAGGTGAGGATGTTCCAGTATGAGAGATGATAGGCAGACACTAGAGATGGCAGAGGTGAGGATGTTCCAGGTATGAGAGATGATAGGCAGACACTAGAGATGACAGAGATGAGGATGTTCCAGGTATGGGAGATGATAGGCAGACACTAGAGATGACAGAGATGAGGATGTTCCAGGTATGAGAGATGATAGGCAGACACTAGAAATGACAGAGGTGAGGATGTTCCAAGTATGAGAGATGATAGGCAGACACTAGAGATGGCAGAGGTGAGGATGTTCCAGGTATGAGAGATGATAGGCAGACACTAGAGATGACAGAGATGAGGATGTTCCAGGTATGGGAGATGATAGGCAGACACTAGAGATGAGGATGTTCCAGGTATGAGAGATGATAGGCAGACACTAGAAATGACAGAGGTGAGGATGTTCCAGGTATGAGAGATGATAGGCAGACACTAGAGGCAGGTGAGGATGTTCCAGGTATGAGAGATGATAGGCAGACACTAGAGATGACAGAGATGAGGATGTTCCAGGTATGAGAGATGATAGGCAGACACTAGAGATGAGGAGGTTCCAGGTATGAGAGATGATAGGCAGACACTAGAGATGACAGAGGTGAGGATGTTCCAGGTATGAGAGATGATAGGCAGACACTAGAGATGAGGAGGTTCCAGGTATGAGAGATGATAGGCAGACACTAGAGATTACAGAGATGAGGATGTTCCAGGTATGAGAGATGATAGGCAGACACTAGAGATGAGGATGTTCCATGTATGAGAGATGATAGGCAGACACTAGAGATGACAGAGGTGAGGATGTTCCAGGTATGGGAGATGATAGCAGACACTAGAGATGACAGAGATGAGGATGTTCCATGTATGAGAGATGATAGGCAGACACTAGAGATGACAGAGGTGAGGAGGTTCCATGTATGAGAGATGATAGGCAGACACTAGAGATGACAGAGATGAGAAGGTTCCATGTATGAGAGATGATAGGCAGACACTAGAGATGACAGAGGTGAGGAGGTTCCATGTATGAGAGATGATAGGCAGACACTAGAGATGACAGAGATGAGAAGGTTCCATGTATGAGAGATGATAGGCAGACACTAGAGATGACAGAGGTGAGGATGTTCCATGTATGAGAGATGATAGGCAGACACTAGAGATGACAGAGGTGAGGAGGTTCCATGTATGAGAGATGATAGGCAGACACTAGAGATGACAGAGGTGAGGATGTTCCAGGTATGAGAGATGATAGGCAGACACTAGAGATGACAGAGGTGAGGAGGTTCCATGTATGAGAGATGATAGGCAGACACTAGAGATGACAGAGGTGAGGAGGTTCCATGTATGAGAGATGATAGGCAGACACTAGAAATGACAGAGGTGAGGATGTTCCAGGTACGAGAAGGAGCTCATAGAGAGGCAGGCGCTGGAGGACGATGAACATCAGCTAAAGCAGAAGCTGGATTTTGAGATCCACGTGCGGGACCAGGTAAGGCAAAGCCTTCCATTCACACTACGCCTTCCCAGTGTTCATTGTTTTAATCGTGGTACCTCTGTCCCTGCCAGGACTGTCCTATTTCAACATCTGTTGTGCAATAACTTGTCACAGATATGCATAATTCCACCACAGGAATCTCATCACTGTGCTTGTCATTGTCAGATACTCTTTTCTACATCTGACGTATAGTGATAGTCACGTATAAACTTCGTAGAGACAGTAGCAACACGCTTGTTTGTCACCTTCCTTGCTTTGTTTCTGACACTGTTTGGTTCACCTCTGTCTCTGTCTCTGTCTCTGTCTCTGTCTCTGTCTCTGTCTCTGTCTCTGTCTCTGTCTCTGTCTCTGTCTCTGTCTCTGTCTCTGTCTCTGTCTCTGTCTCTGTCTCTGTCTCTGTCTCTCTGTCTCTCTGTCTCTCTGTCTCTCGTCTCGTCTCTCTCTCTCTCCCTCTCCTCCCTCCCTCCCTCTCTCTCCCTCCCTCCCTCTCTCTCTCTCTCTCTCTCTCTCTCTCTCTCTCTCTCTCTCCCTCCCTCCCTCCCTCCCTCCCTCCCTCCCTCCCTCCCTCCCTCCCTCCCTCCCCCCCTCCTCTCCCTCTCCCCCCTCCCCCCCTCCTCCCCCCCTCCCCCCCTCCCTCCCTCCCACCCTCCCTCCCACCCTCCCTCCTTCCCTCCTCCCTCCCTCCCTCCCTCCCTCCCTCTCTGTAACTGTAACTGTAACTGTAACTGTAACTGTAACTGTAACTGTAACTGTAACTGTAACTGTAACTGTAAATGTGTGAAACCTCTCTATGAGCATCAATATATCATATACCAATGACTCAGATCCACGTTGTGTCACAACAATTTTCTTTAAATATTAGTGTACCAAATAGCTATCACTGACCACCAAATTAGCAGATTTCCGACATTCACCACCAATGTATTGAACCACTCATTTTGACTATCATTGCATAAAAACTTTCCTTGGACTACCAATGTATAAAATGTCCATCACCAATGAGTCAATACTTATCTCACAGCCCACCCCACTGACCCCATACCCCACCCCACTGACCTCACACCCCTCCCCATTGACCTCATACCCTACCCCACTGACCACATACCCCACTCCACTGACCTCAAATCCCACCCCACTGACCTCACACCCCACTCCACTGACCTCACATCCCACCCCACTGACCACATACCCCACTCCACTGACCTCACATCCCACCCCACTGACATCATACCCCACCCCACTGACATCACACCCTACCACACTGACCTCATACCCCACCCCACTGACCTCACACCCTACCACACTGACCTCATAGCCCACCCCACTGACATCACACCCTACCACACTGACCTCATACCCCACCCCACTGACCTCACACCCTACCACAATGACCTCACACCCCACCCCACTGACCTCATACCCCACCCCACTGACATCACACCCTACCACACTGACCTCATACCCCACCCCACTGACATCACACCCTACCACACTGACCTCATACCCCACCCCACTGACCTTACTCCCACCCCACCGACCTCACACCCCACCCCACTGACATCACACCCTACCACACTGACCTCATACCCCACCCAACTGACCTCACACCCTACCACACTGACCTCATAGCCCACCCCACTGACATCACACCCTACCACACTGACCTCATACCCCACCCCACTGACCTCACACCCTACCACAATGACCTCACACCCCACCCCACTGACCTCATACCCCACCCCACTGACATCACACCCTATCACACTGACCTCATACCCCACCCCACTGACATCACACCCTACCACACTGACCTCATACCCCACCCCACTGACATCACACCCTACCACACTGACCTCATACCCCACCCCACTGACCTTACTCCCACCCCACCGACCTCACACCCCACCCCACTGACCCTCACAGCTGTTCCTCCCGCAGCAAGCCCAGCAGTTGAACCAGCGTGTCCAGTCGGCCAATGCAACCATCGTGGCCCTGGAGAGGAAGCTGAACAACGTCAGTCGTCATGAGACGTCACTGCCCGAGATGTTGGAGAGGATGCGAGAGGCTACGGATGCTGAGATAAAGACGTACCAGGAGACGTCCAGTCAACTGTTCAGTGCCAACCTCACTGAGCTGAAGGTGCACAGATCCGTCTCAGAATGCTCTTTGATCTTAGGCATATTTATAATAATTAGTTTTTCATTATAAAGTGTTGCATTGAAATTGTTATTTCTCGTATGGAGACAAAAGAGATGTCCCCACAATGGCCATGTCTACGCATGTGTCACTGAGTTTGATCACAAGGTCATGTTGTCAAAATAAAAAAATTAAGAGCGTATAAATTTACTATTTGATGTTTGCATTTAAAACAACTAATGCTTCTGTGATTTGTTTCAAATAGTGTCAGACCATTTGCTAATTGTCTCGCTTATAACAATAGCTATTGTAGAAAGTAGTTCTTATAGATTCGCTTGAATTGACGAATCGGCATCGTTGATTGGGTCATTAGGAAACACATGACATGGTGCGGTGGACCAGTCAGTTTGAATTAATACAAATCATGGTGACTCGTCATGTGATCCGTCATGTGACCCATCATGTGACTTGCTCCAGGCTCAGTTGGATGAGGTGATGCGGAGGCTGGCAGAGACGTCGGAGGAGAACAGACAGTTGTACAGCAACACGGCCACACTGCAGGCCACTATCGACAGCGTCAAGAGTCAGGTGTGTCTCCCTCTGGTGGCCATCGCAAGTACTAATGTGCTGGTCTAGTCACACCTTGATATGTGCCTGCTTAATTTCTTCATTAAAATTGTGCAATTTATTTATTAAGAGACTATTGTGTTTTTAAGTCTACCAGAATAATATTTTTTGTGTTTCATTATATTATATTCTCTTAATTTTACAACTAATATGATCCGTTTACTAACTGATAACATTTCAATTTTTATTGGCATTTCTGGAACTGTTAAAAAAACTGTATTATTATATAACCAGAACATGGTCATCATTGTGACCTTGGAACGACCTTGCAGGTGACCTTTGTGGAGAGCGAGAAGAAGGCAGTGGAGCAGTTGCTCCTGAGCGAGAGGCAGAAGAGCCAGGAGCACATCCGACTGTTGGAGCAGCAGCTCCAGCGAATGCAGGATGTCCTTGTGACAAAGATGCACGAACTGAGCATCGCGCGTGACAGCCAACTTCCGCTGAAGGCCGAGATTGAGGCGTTCCGCATCCTGCTTGAGCAGGAAGAGGCGAGGTACTCCAAGTGTGCTCCCCAGATGGCAGCAGTTTCCATAGCACTTGTAACACAGCTAGACACAGTTGGTGTCATGTCACTGCATGTTTCTGTTTAGCACTGTAATGTGTAGATGCAAAAAGTGTAGATGTTGTTAAGCGTAGATGTTTTAAAGTGTGACTGTTGTAAAAAGTAGATGTTGTAAAGAGTAGGTGTTGTAAAGAGTAGATACTGTAAAGAGTAGATGTTTTCAAGAGTAGATGGTTTCAAGAGTAGATGTTGTAAATAACATATGTTGTAAATAGTAAGTGTTATAAAGAGTAGATGTTGTAAAGAGTAGATACTGTAAAGAGTAGATGTTTTAAAGATTAGAAGTTGTTTACAGTAGATAATGTAAAGAGTAGATGTTTTAAAGAGTTGATGTAAAGAGTAGATACTCTAAAGAGTAGATATTTTAAAGAGTAGGTGTTGTAAAAAGTAGATGTTTTAAAGAGTATATGTTGTAACGAGTAGATGTTGTAAATAGTAGATACTGTACAAAATAGATGTCAAGAGTAGATGGTGTAATGAGTAGATGGTGTAAATATTATATACTGTAAAGAATAGATGCTGTAAAATGTAGATGCTGTAAATTGTAGATGAAAATGTAGATGTTGTAAAGTGTAGATGGTGTAAAGTGTAGATGAATGTGTAGATGTTGTAAAATATAGATTAAAGTGTAGATATTGTAAAGTGTAGATGAAAGTGTAGATGTTGTAAACGTAGATCAAAATGTAGATGTAAAATGTAGATGAAAGTGTATATATTATAAAGTGTAGATGAAAGTGTAGATGTTGTAAAGTGTAGATGAAAATGTAGATGTTGTAAAATGTAGATGAAAATTAGGATATTGTAAAGTGTAGATGAAAGTGTAGATGTTATAAAATGTAGATGTTGTAAAGTGTAGACATAGTGCTTATAAGCAGTGCTTCTAGTTGTTCTCTGCACAGCCCATCCACGTCTGCCTCAGGCGCAGCACTTTCCTTATGCAGAAGTTTATTTGAGGTGAAAGAAAGATGCAGGTAGTGTAATGGTTAAGCACATATGCCTGGGATGAACACCCTGATGGGCCATGAAAGTTATATTTGGTGTTAAAATTTGGCTCTCAACATTAGAGACTATGTATCTCTCGTGAATTGGAGAGTGACGTCACTGTCGGTCCCGACTCAGTTTGGTATGTAAAACAACCACTGAGAACGACAAGCACCTGGCAGTGACTACCCTTAGTGCCAGCGGGAAAAGGTTGGCTTGGCATAAATGTTTTTAAAATGGCTGACAAGTTCAGTGAGACCTTATAAGGTCATTGTAACCACAACATATATAGACTAGTCAGTTAGTAGAACCCTGTGCTGGATACAACTCGGCACTCATAAGGAGCATCCTATGGTCTGCGCCGTAGACTTTCTCCTAGACTTGTACTTTCTCCTAGACTTGTACTTTCTCCTAGACTTGTACTTTCTCCTAGACTTGTACCGCTGCAACTGGAGAAAAATGTAGTGTCAGAAGTTTCCATTATTTGAACTATCTTGGTCACAATGCAAACAAAAGAATGCAGTTAAAAAATGTAAAAAATAGGTTTTATTGTTTCAGAATAAAAAATAATTTCATGTAAAAATAGTCATGCTTTAAAGAAACCAGTATCAGACTTGAAATTAGTATATTTTTTATTTTGCCTAAACAATGGGACTTCAATTGATTGCATATAAATTATCTTCTGTAGGAAAAAAATCTGTAATATAAAAAGAATAACTGTTAGAATGTCTACACTGCACTGCAGCCAGTGTGACGTTACAATCAGCATGGGTTTTAGAAACGTTATATTATGATCACTCTATATTTGTACCAAAACCTTACTGAAACCTTTGTGATATGACCACTGAACCCTTACTGATGTGACCATTGCATCATTAATTAATTTGTATTATTTTTATGTGTGAATCTTCAACAAATTGTCATAAATTTATTTATATTTATATTGTGTATATAATAATCAGTGGGCATAACAACAAGGTTTCAGTGTAGTTGATATATGTCTGTAACAATGCTGCATGCTTCTGTCGGTGGTTGGAATATATAATACACAACTGCCTGTATATATTGATAATTATTTATAATATGACTAATTTCTAAACAAACAACAAATACTGGTTACTTTATTTTCCTGGACGTCTCCCTCGGTTGTGGTGCATGAAATTGCATGTTTGTCCTAACTGCTACAATAACATGTTGCTTCACTGATGCTTCGTGTAAGCCGAAAGATCTATAACAGATTCAAGTTATGGATCAAGTAATGAATCAGGAAATGAAGCATTTTGGCGATAATTTTAAGTTAGTTAAGTTAAAGACACATATGACGATTGATTGTAAAATTGTTTTTAAATTGTTCTCATGGTGTTGCTAATTGTGGTGTGCTCATTTACCAAATGTTTCATGAAATAAAATATCTTTGTACGTAGTTGTCTGTCGCTTTGTCCCTTGCTGTAGGTGAAGGGAATCTGCCTCTTCTCTTTTGCTTCCCAGCAACTAATCAGTATCTTTTTTGGAAACCTTGGTGTTGTTGTTGTCATAGGCTGAATTATTGGTGTACCCCATTGTTGTTTTTTAACTACTCCGTGTAAATGTGTAGCCTACTTTACTGATCATTGTGACTGCATAGTTTTCACAATATATCTACTGTATCTCAATGGCGTTCTTTTTATATGTGGTCAGCGTTTCCACTTGTTTTGTAAAATCAGATGGACTGCCTGCTTCGTTTCACAACCAAGTGACAATTTACACTGCAACATACTGACAATGTTGCGATAGTTTCCAGTTTGATTCGTCTCACTTTCTCGTGCTAACATATGCATGCTCTGCACCTGCACCTGCACTTGCATATATATATTGTTCCATTAACCGTGTTTTTTCACCACTATTTTTGTTGACAGTACTAACTTTTCCGGTGAATTCTGCTAGCAGTTTTCCAACAATTTCCACTCATAATCCTGCTGGTTTTCTCAGTTTCCCACAGATGGTTGAACACATCTTCTGTCATTACATTAGCAAACACATTGACGGTACTTTCAGATTGGGCCAGACTGCAACATCTGATGGCGAACACATGCAAATGCCGGTGGGTCCGATAGAGCAGGGCGGCTTTCACCAAGTGACCGATGCCTTTTCGGACACACAACCAATAGACATCCAGCAACAGCCCCGTGATGTCACAAGTGACTACAAACACTACTCGAGCTATGCCACCCCACCCCCTGGGCCTCCTCCCCTCAACAACAACAACAAGACTGTTCGCATTCGCGCCAGGTCTGCTCCAGGTAAACATTTTTTGTGGATTTAGGTCTAAACAATATAATTATCAATAGCTAAAGTTATGATTTTGGCAATCAAATAGTTGTGCAGTTTAACTCATTCTCAGTAAAATCTCCGTTCCTTATTAAATTCCAGGAAGTTGCCCTAAGATTGCTTACAATAGTTAGCAAAATGATGGTAATGTTAATGTTAATAGTACACCTTATTTTTACATTCATATCCCGAGTAGTTTACTGTTCAAGGGTGTTATCATGCAGTACCGACAGTCATGTAGCTATTAGGAATAAATGTCATTTTAAACGGTTTACTATTTGTGTTAAAGCTTTTTCGAACACCATCATGGATTTGTTATGATTTACGAACATCTTGGCAAGTTCTACCATGTCAACCATACTTTTTACTTGTGGATTTGTCAGAGTTGAAGGTCATCTTCTTCCAGTAGACCAACCAACTTCAACATGTTGAAGATCGTTGTTGGTACATTTATAGAATTAGCATGGATGCACATCGGAATTGCTGTACAGTTCAAGAGATAAAAACCATAGGTCAAGATAGTTTGCAGTAGAGGAATGGATTTGCGGGATTGATGATGATGATGATGATGACGATGACGATGACGTGACGGTGACGGTGACGGTGACGGTGACGGTGCGGTGTGGTGATGGTGATGATTGATGGTGGTGGTGGTGATGTTGTTGTTGTTGGTGGTGGTGGTGGTGGTGATGGTGGTGATGTTGATGGTGGTGTTGATGGTGGTGTTGATGGTGGTGTTGATGGTGATGATTAATGTTGCTGTTGGTGGTGATGGTGGTGATGGTGGTGATGGTGGTGGTGGTGATGGTGATGGTGGTGGTGATGGTGATGGTGGTGGTGGTGGTGGTGGTGGTGGTGGTGTGGTGGTGGTGGTGGTGGTGGTGATGGTGGTGATGATGGTGGTGGTGGTGGTGGTGGTGGTGGTGGTGATGGTGGTGGTGGTGGTGGTGGTGTGGTGGTGATGGTGGTGGTGGTGGTGGTGATGGTGGTGGTGGTGGTGATGGTGGTGGTGGTGGTGGTGGTGGTGGTGGTGATGGTGGTGGTGGTGGTGGTGATGGTGGTGATGGTGGTGGTGGTGATGGTGGTGGTGTGGTGGTGATGGTGGTGTGGTGATGGTGGTGGTGGTGGTGATGGTGGTGGTGGTGAGTGGTGGTGGTGGTGGTGATGGTGGTGGTGGTGGTGGTGGTGGTGGTGGTGATGGTGGTGGTGGTGGTGGTGGTGGTGGTGGTGGTGGTGGTGGTGGTGGTGGTGGTGGTGGTGGTGATGGTGGTGGTGGTGATGGTGGTGGTGGTGGTGGTGGATGGTGGTGGTGGTGATGGTGGTGGTGGTGATGGTGTGTGGTGTGGTGGTGGTGGTGATGGTGGTGTGGTGTGATGGTGGTGATGTGGTGATGGTGGTGTTGATGGTGGTGTTGATGGTGATGATTAATGTTGCTGTTGGTGGTGATGGTGGTGATGGTGGTGATGGTGATGGTGGTGATGGTGATGGTGGTGGTGATGGTGGTGGTGGTTGGTGGTGGTGATGTGTGGTGGTGGTGATGGTGGTGATGGTGGTGATGGTGGTGATGGTGGTGGTGGTGATGGTGGTGGTGGTGTGGTGTGGTGGTGGTGGTGATGGTGGTGATGGTGGTGGTGGTGGTGGTGGTGGTGGGTGGTGGTGGATGTAGAAAGTGATACAGGTCATATCTGCTTCTTAACATTACACGTAACATTTCAGTGTCGCGAGGTCACCCACCCCCTGCCGCGACCTACGGCCAAGGCACCGACTACTTTGACGAGATGTTCCAAGGCCTGAAGAAGGGAACTCAGCTGCCGCAGGCATCCCAGGGCAGCTCCACAGTGAGTCTCCCCCATGGGGGCATGGGTATGTCCCCGTCCCCTCCCACCTCCAACGAACACAAAGCCGCGCCCTCTCAGTCGGTCAGTCAGTGTCCAAGTGCCACTGACCACACGGCATTTGACCAGGAGCCGTACGGACCACCGCCACCTGGTGGTGACCTTGTGATGGGCGAAGGAGTGATGCGACGGAACATGGCGGTCGAGCGGCCAGTCAGTACGTCCGCGTACGACTACACAAAGGCCAGTGCGAGGTAGGGAGACGGGATGTTTTATTTGTTTCCTGTTTCTGCTCCACCAGACTTTTTATGAGTGATCTGTAATCATTTCACTTGTATTTTGGCAACGTGGCGACATTAATGTTTTGTCACTGTTTGCTATAAGAAGCTTCAATTCAATTGTGCATATTTTGACCTTGGAATCCATAAGCTGATTTCTTTTCTTTCATTTATTTTCTGGGGTTATTTTATCTTGTTTTAAGGTATAAAGGTCCAAAGCATGTGGAATAAAATCTCATACGATATAATAATCAGTATGCATGTTGATAAGTTGTGGAATAAGGTAATTTTGCTAATTAAATAGTAAAATAAGAATGTGATTTCAAATATTTTGTTTTAAAATATAAAACCAAATATTTGAAATCATACAGATTTATTTAAAAAAGTGTTACCAATTTAATATAGTTGAACTCAAACACGCACACGCACACGCACACGCACACGAACACGAACACGAACACGAACACACACGAACACGAACACGAACACGAACACGAACACGAACACGAACACGCACACAAACATGGTTGTTGAACTAAAGAGGTTAGGGATGTTTTTAAGGCCTGTTTGTGTTTTATTTAAATTTGCCAGTGTTCTCACCTCAAGTCAAATTGTTGTGAAGGCCAAGATTTGTGGAATTAGTGACTTACTGGATGGAATTGATCATCCACTCAGCACTTTTTTCAATTATGTCATCTGTTATGATAACAAACTAGTGGAACCTGCATCTCCATTGGTTCCAGCTCCACTGGCTACCTTGAGATTCTCGAAGTGCATCCAGAGGGCAGATACATCCGTCTGGTGAACACGTCCGCAGAAAAGGTGTGTGCCTAGAAAACAGGTCACGTTTCATTTTTACATCATTTCAGTTTCATTTTCATATTGTTTCACATTGTATCACGTTCACTTGCATAGTGGTTGTCTGCAGTTTTTAAATAATTTATTTCATGCAAGATTTCTGGTCTTTTGTTTAAAACGTGTTTAGGTTTAATATACAGCTAGCCAGACGGACTAGAACCGGACTAGAACCGGACTAGAACCGGACTAGAACCGGACTAGAACCGGACTAGAACCGGACTAGAACCGGACTAAGAACGGACTAGACCGGACTAGAACCGGACTAGAACCGGACTAGAACCGGACTAGAACCGGACTAGAACCGGACTAGAACCGGACTAGAACCGGACTAGAACGGACTAGAACCGGACTAGAACCGGACTAGAACCGGACTAGAACCGGACTAGAACCGGACTAGAACCGGACTAGAACCGGACTAGAACCGA
Source organism: Ridgeia piscesae (assembly GCA_025642075.2). Classification (NCBI taxonomy): domain Eukaryota; kingdom Metazoa; phylum Annelida; class Polychaeta; order Sabellida; family Siboglinidae; genus Ridgeia; species Ridgeia piscesae. Next base: position 69,859 of record JAODUO010000526.1, read on the forward strand.
CTAGAACCGGACTAGAACCGGACTAGAACCGACTAGACCGACTAGACCTGGACTAGAACCGGACTAGACCGGACTAGAACCGGACTAGAACCGGACTAGAACCGGACTAGAACCGGACTAGAACCGGACTAGACCGACCGACGACTAGGACCGGACTAGGACCGGACTAGGACCGGACTAGGACCGGACTAGGACCGGACTAGGACCGGACTAGGACCGGACTAGGACCGGACTAGGACCGGACTAGGACCGGACTAGAACCGGACTAGACAGACCGGACTAGAACCGGACTAGAACCGGACTAGAACCGGACTAGAACCGGACTAGAACCGGACTAGAACCGGACTAGAACCGGACTAGAACCGGACTAGAACCGGACTAGAACCGGACTAGAACCGGACTAGAACCGGACTAGACCGGACTAGAACCGGACTAGAACCGAACCGGGCGACAGATGGACAGACAGATGAATGGACAGACAGGCTGAAGAACAGAGAGCGACTGATGGACAAACAGGTGGACACACAAACGGCCATACATCACAGAAAGACACACAGACCGACAGACATATTGACAGACAGACAGACACACTGACTGAAAACTGACATATCAGCAAATTTAACATCAACCGATCGAGTGTATGTCCTGCTCGCTCTGACACCACAACTTGCTCCCTGTCGACAGAAGTTGACGCCATGTCTTGTTCTCTTTTGGCAGAACGTTGAGTTTGGAGACTACCTGCTGAAGCAGCAGGTCGGAGGTCACCCGGTGTCTGTGTACCGGTTCCCGCCCCGCATGTCCATCCACCCCCGCGGTCTGATCACCGTGTGGTCCGGTCAAATGGACCCCCTGCAGCAGCAGCCTCCGCATGACTTTGTGTTTGTGGAGCAGCGTCGATGGGGAACTGGCCCCGAGTGCACGACCATCTTGTGCAAACCAAACGGACAGGTGGGTAACGAATATAACAAGACGTTTTCTCCACAAAATAGGGAGCAATGTTCCACAATATATGAAGGTTTTTAGGGACGTGATGAATGCCAAATTGTGTCCTTTTGTTGCGATGTTGACATTTCAATTATGTACCTAAGATGGAGTGATTTTATTTATTTTAATTTGCATCTGTTATGTATTAAGCTCATTAGATTATTTTAGGTATTTAAGCAGCTAGTTTGTTTAACTTACACTTGTATTTTATATATAGGTATTTATTTTAATTAATGCACAGGTTCTCAAACTGACATTTTATTAAATGTTATAGGCTACTATTAACTCATTTTATTTATTGTCTATTTAATGCAAATATGCTTTTTCCATTTAATGTATTTGACCTATACTATGTGCTTGTCAGCACCTTTGATCAGTAACATAATAATAATTTGGTTGACTTCTTTAATGTACATACAATATTTGGACCCTTTCTGTTGGAAGTTGTGAGTTTGTCTTTAGTATTTTGAGACTTTTTTGTCATTGCATTCAGCTTGAAGCTGAGTGCGCCACCTTTAACTATTTCATGCAACTCTTCATGTCACCGATTAACTTATTTATTTCTTATGACATAATTATGATATAATATTTTACTTAATTTGTCACCATTTATTTTTCTTTGTTGCCAATGGACTTTTGTTTAAATTGCAATGCTTTATAAATGTTCATATTCTTCTTGTTATTAGTATTTTAATCTACACTGTACCGGTATGTGAAATAGATATTAGAGAGCATTTTAAAGTGATTAGCTAATTAGCAATGTTCATAGCTGTGTATATATTGATGTAGGGACTTATCAGGAATACGTACTTAGTCACTCAACTTTATCGACACTTTATGTTTATAGTCAACACACATGAAGATGCAAAAACATTCAACATTGAACATTTTGGAGAAATTACCATGATAAGAATTGTCTATACAGACTGTATTGCCATAAGAATAGGTGTTCTAGTCATTCTTCTGAGTGTATTTGAGGGAGCCTGTCTATTATGACCAGGGTTTTGCTTCTTCTTTCAGGCGGTTGCATGGATTACGGCCGCCCATCGGTTCACACCGGACATCTTTGGTGATGACAATGGGAAAGAGATGCCACCCTCTCCAATTCCTGTGCCCATCCCTATCGACATGGAGAATTTGGCAGGTAGGCAAACAGTTGTACCTATGTTAACCTTCTTGGCAATATTCAACCCTAGTTAAAATTCCTTCCTTAAAGGTCAGTAGAACGTATTTTTGACAGTTGGTCAGATGATGGCAAAATTAATTGACTGGTAGTGGCAACAGAAGTGACTGGTAGTGGCAACAGAAGTGACTGATAGTGGCAATAGAAGTGACTGATAGTGGGAACAGAAGTGACTGGTAGTGGCAACAGAAGTGACTGATAGTGGCAATAGAAGTGACTGATAGTGGGAACAGAAGTGACTGGTAGTGGCAACAGAAGTGACTGATAGTGGCAATAGAAGTGACTGATAGTGGGACAGATATGAAGTGGCAAAAAATGACTGGTAATGGCAACAGAAGTGACTGGTAGTGGCAACAGAAGTGACTGGTAGTGGGAACAGAAGTGACTGATAGTGGCAATAGAAGTGACTGATAGTGGCAATAGAAGTGACTGATAGTGGCAACAGAAGTGACTGGTAGTGGGAACAGAAGTGACTGATAGTGGGAACAATAGAAGTGACTGATAGTGGCAAAAGAAATGACTGATAGTGGGAACAGAAGTGACTGATAGTGGCAAAAGAAGTGACTGATAGTGGAAACAGAAGTGACTGGTATTGGCAACAGAAGTGACTGGTAGTGGCAACAGAAGTGACTGGTGGTGGCAACAGAAGTGACTGGTGGTGGCAACAGAAGTGACTGGCGGTGGCAACAGAAGTGACTGGTGGTGGCAACAGAGGTGACTGATAGTGGCAAGTGAATTATATACATCTACATATGAACAAAAGGATGCAAGGACAGATGAAAAACTGATACTATAAATGTTCTGTCTTCACTGAGCCTTAAATCTAATGTGACATTTCTATATATTAAAATACAAAAATACATCATGGATTGAAGACTAAATTTCTCAAGTTAAGGTTGCCCTTGGAGATTGTTGTCATGGCTACAAAATGGCACATGCACTTAAAGCCTCAATAGAGCATGCACGCTTAATGAATACGGTATGTTGTATCCTTAGTTATTTAACATAACTCCTGATACTCATCTTTTATAAAACACTAATACGACGGGCAATAATTTGAATACTGAATGACCTATAGCGACACCTGTAGGAAATATATGAAATGCAACAGGGGGCGCTACTTCTAAACATGCAGACATGACCTTAGTCTCGCTTAACCGACTGTGTAACTTTGCCGAGAAGACAGTCTGGTGTCTTTGTTGGCGTTTGACTGTTATCAGTGTGGGGAAAAACATTGCTACCACATCATGGATCCTGGATAATCCAGCTGCTAATTGTCTACAGCAATCAACACAGCTGATGGTGTTGACAGACAGTTTATTGTTGGCCTGCTCATTTACTGCGTTATATTCCGTGACATGTCACAGAAGCTGACAAAATAACTAACAGATATGGTTGAGTTTAAGACATTGATATGTGATTATGTTAGTTATAATAACACGCCAAAATGAATGATGGAACTTTGGGTTCATGGTTTCATGGGTGGGATTGTATTGTCAGAGTTTAGAGTGCTCATTGTTGCCTTCATTAGCAGTAATTGTCTGGTTCTGGGAGATTAACATTACCTTTATTCATGTTATATTAGAACTACTTACATATTATACCTCTTGTTGTGTCCTTCCAAAACGTTCACAATTGCACCTAGCCACGGTGAACAATGGCAGTAAGCCATGAATAATGACTGCTCCCTGATCAGCCCCTTCATTGTGGACTGGCTGCTTGGTCCATTCTTTCACACCAGGGGGTGCTGCTGATTACATCAGTCTCTATACCCCCTGGCAGATTGTCTTGACAAAACTCAGCCAATGGTAAGAGAACCCTGCTGGTGTATTGCCGCTGTACCATTCGATCGCTCTGTACTATGTGTGTTCAGACACATAGAAACAGTACATGCTTGTAAACACATAATGGCAAAAAATTGCTTTATAAAATAAAATAAAATGATTATGTGTTTGTAAACATACAACATCCAAATACATAATAATATTGCATGATAATAATACTAATAAAATAAAAATATGATGACATTATAATAATACAATACAATGTATTGTATTATTATAATATCATCATAGTTTTATTTTATTAGTATTTATTAACATTATTTCAATAGATACCTTTCTTCCAGCATATTTGACAGAAAACATGACACCACTGCTGGATGGCTTAAACAATATACCCTGGTAGTTAGGTTAGTTTAGATGTAGAAGGCATTAACATGTATACAGAATAAGAATCATTAATTTGACCAAACATACATTATAAAATTATAATACATAGTATTAGTATGTAATAAAAATATGACATAATATATAATAATAATGTAATATTAATATAATAAAAATAATATGATAATATAATACATAATAATATTAATATAATAATAAAAACCCAACAACAAATATACCATCATTACAGTTTTCTTTTGGAATTGTGTATCTAAGCAAAATCCTTTTCTTCAATACTTTAGTGATTAAGACGAGGTATGTTTTGTTTATAAGTTTCCAATTGATAACACACTAGAAGGAAAACTGTTTAAACTGTGCAAGTGTTCATTTACAAATAATGTGTTCAACTTAGGTGAAAATAATATTTCTCACGCAAACTACAGGCACAACCTTATTCAGACAAGTCCACTAAGCGTGTTGAGACACAATAGAAAGAACAATGCCACACTCCTAGCGAGACCTAAATCTCTGCAGACCTCAACCTTGTGTGCCACGTAATCACAGCCAGTTAAATAATCCGCCCAGACTTGTTAACATGTGTCAGAGTAAATCTGATTATTATTAATGCGGCCCCAGCTGTGGTTCTCATTTACTTAGCCATGGCAGAGTCGGCCGTGTGTGACTGGAGCCCAACTGGACTATTGTGTGTGTGTGTTTGCCGTTCTATGGAGGCGCGCATGTCCTGGGCCTGTACGAGCCAGCGTGTTTGATTCTGAAGGTAATGGTAAACAAATTGCACAGCAATACATATACCAGCCGCAGAATTACCTGACTGGCTTCATTGGTCATGGGTCGTTGCTAAGACACTGCAGTGACATGTCTCAACGCGCGGGTAAGGACATATGGACAGACGGTGTGTGTCTGACGGACAGACAGACGGATGACGTCTTTCAGTGACATGCGTTAGACAGGCAGCTTTCATCTCTGGCTTGTCATTGTTGTTGTTGTTGGTTGTGCGGACCGTAGCAGAAGGTAATGTGGTTTGCTTGTTGGGGTGAAGGAGGTGGAGTTGGGCTCCACCAAGAGAACACTCTGAGTGTTGTTGGTGGCTGGGACATGGCCAGAGTCATTGGTGTCGGTTACTGACGTGTCCACCTGAACAGCCTTTGATGTCACATCTGATTATTGTGTGTTTAATTTACATTTAAAGTGACGTGTTTTTGTTTGTAAGTTTTAATGGGAGTCTCCAGTCTGCTGTAGTTTTATTTCCTGTGCTACGCAGTGTATTGTAAACAGATTGTTTATTTGTCAGTGTTTGTCTTTTTGAGTGCTAATGACATCTGTAGGTGCGACGGATAAACATCTTTCTGATTCTGATACTGGAGTTTGCCAACATTTCTGTCCAATGTCGGTTTCATTTGGCTATGTTGGTTACTTTCTCGATACCAATTGTCGTGGTGTAAAGTTGTTCCATTTCTCATTGAACATTCCTGTCTTGTAGTCCATTTGACTTGGTGCCTTGTAGAGGTACAGCTGTACACCTGTATCGATAGAGAAGGACTGCATAGCTAGGTAAGGATACACCAAATTGCGAGTCAACAGTGATTTCTTGTGTCTGACCAGACATGCCCCAGAGAGGATGTGATGGTGTCTGATTGAACAGGTCTGCCAGGGAGTAAAGTTTAAGACGTCTTGAGCAGTCCTTAGGGCATTATACTGTGCTAGATTAGAAATCATCTTTACCGTTACATATCGGTGTCTGAGTTCACTCAGTGTGGGTTGCCTTCAATAGATTAAATCATATGTTTTAGCAAGATCCATATCCATACTGGATTGGTTTTTATCTGTCAGTTATTGTTGATCAGTTTTCTCACAGATATAACTTGTTGCTTGGAGATGAAATGCTCACGTCCATTGTTAGAGATAATGTCTTTTAAGACAATATCATAAAACTTTGTTGATTTTCTATGTACATGAAATTGACTGCATGTAAAACAATTAAAATGAATTAGAATACATGTACGCGAGTAATTTAATATGCCAACTTCTGCGATGATTTCATATAGGCATTCTGTCAATGTATTGATAAACTCTCCTGGAACATTTCTGGTAAATATATTAAACAGACACGGCTACCAGCTACTCCTCATGTCACATCTTGTGGCTAACAACACAGTTGCTGTGATGTTTCAATTGAATGCACTATATAAAAGGCACTGACATATCGACAGTAAATTATATAATATATGATCAGTCACAAAATGAAGTTTGTAAAGAGCACCCGTAATTTTACATAATCCATGGCTTGGGTCAATTGGGGCCAATTAATACCTTGGCAGCAGTCCTAAATGACTCTGGTGTACATTATACATGTTGTGGGTGTATTTTGACACACATTGGCACTTACATTCAGAGTTGACACAAGCAAGCAGTGGAAGTTCACCCACACTTCTAATAGTGGGGGTATTTAAAGGACGTTTAAAAATATTTCTCATTAATTTAAAAAGAAAACAAACAAATGCAGGACTTTTTGTTAGAAGTAAGAAGATTTGGAAGATTTTAAAATAATTACCAAAACTTGATAGGTTTGTGGGTATAACGCATGCATGCACGCATACACACACACACACACACACGCACACGCACACGCACACACACACACACACACACACACACACACACACCTGCAGTATATCTGAACAAATATAGAAAAACATGTTCAGAGGCATGTAAAATACACCTTGATGAAAATAGGTAATAATAATAAAATTCAGATAGAATCTAAAATTTCAATATACATGTGTGAGGATAAATGATGATGATTAAAATAGGTATTTAAATTAGTAACATGACCATATTAATTTATGAAACATTAAAAAACAAGATGTTTTTCCTAAAGGTAAAATGAGTTTTAGTAAAATGACAAAATTATGATTTATAAAAAATATCAAAAATATTACTAATAAAAAGTGACATGTATAATCTGTAGATGTGTTTGTAAAACCATGGTGTACACATAGAGATGTGTGTTTCAGACTACGAGAAAGAAGGCATGAGGAGAGAAGTGCTTCCCGAGTATGACATGGACGTAAATGCTGCACGCCCAGAGCCGGTGTACCTGCACCGTAGGAAGGCGACCCCTCCCTCCCTAGGGGCACAGAAGCACCCCCACGGGGTGAACATACATGCCCCCGTACACCCCAACGCCAGTCTGAATCGGCCACGTACTTATGGCAATGACAACAGCACCGTGAACCGACAGTCAAGGTCACAGGGTACGCGACCCGACCCAGTTCCAGGTAGGTGATGGATTTTTTGTTTTATTAATTGTCATATTTAGGTGACAATGTATGTCTTGTGTCCATTAAAAAATATTTCTCACAGGTAAAATTTACATGGCTACTGGCTTGTAGCAGTGAGGAAAAGTTTACAAGTTAGTTTTGTTTTTTATATATGACATCAGAACCAATCAAAATGCCCGATAGGGAATGGATCTAATGAGATTGCATGCCAATGCAAAAAATCAAGTGGACTAGCTAAAACTCCACAGACTTAACAAAAGTCCAGCAATGTCATCGAAGCCTGAAACGTTATCTGTGTTACTCTTTAACATGCTCACACTATCATACAGCAGCAACAGGTCGTTTATTCAAAACATTGATTTGTCATCTATTAGAATGAATATTTTCTTATATCTAATCCACTTAGCGATTAAGATACTTCTGTCAATATAATTTAATTGCATAATTGTTCGGTATTTTTTAAGAATGCGTCTATGTTTATTTTTTATTTAACATTATGTTCTTACGGCTGTAATAAATATGTTAAAGATATGCTGCCTGTCATATTGTGGTAGCTATTATTTATTAAGCTCATAACAATGTTTGCAACTGAAGATTTCCACTCCACAGCCCATGTAGACAGCAGACAGGCTATTACAAATTACAATGCTGGAATATTGGTTCATTCTGTGTTGAGGAGCAAACAGCCTCCTCATTAAGACTTTGATTGGATCTTGTCTTAAACACCCCATATTAGTTGTAGATGTTAACTCTACAGTTTTGAATGAATAATGTGTAACCTTGACCTTGACCTCTTAACTGCAGGCGCCCCCTATGCAGGAGCCGCGGGGCAGAAGATGGGCAGTGCCCTCTTGAAGCGATACCAGGCGCAGACGATACGAGGCAGTGGCGGCATAGCAAACAAAGCGGTCAGTTCCTCGCTGTTCTTCCCAACCACGCCTTCTGGTGGCCATTTTGTAGTTGATCAGTTAATCCTGCTTTTCTAAACTGGGACTTCTTGAAGAGTATTAAACAAGCATAAACGACATTTTGTGAAATTAACAAGACTCATTAAGCCATTAACTTACTGTCATTCGACCCGGTTCCATAAATCGCAAAACCATTGAGTACTTATAAAATGATCAGTTCATCATGACAGGCATGATGCCATCTGTGTTATGTTTTTAAGTTTCTTCAAACTAGTTTTTTATTTTAGTAATGATACCAGAAGGTGTGGATAGTTTCTGATCAAAAGTAAGATGCAACAGTGAGCCACAATAAGACGTTGTAAACAACAGTCATGCTGGATCAAGTTTATGCAGTTTCTGTTTTTTACATAGTTATATTGCTAAAAATGCTAGAGCAGCCACGCAATATTCTAAAGAGTTTATGTGACATTTACGTCTTTTGTGGTAGCTGGTGGGTCCATGTAGGAACTTGAAATCAATCAACCTGTCAGACAGATGAGACGTAAAACACATATTTATACCCAGTATACTTGCTGTGTTGTACGGTAATGTTTCCGGCTAACATTACTCATTCGTTTTGTATTTGTGCTCTTCACATTTCAAATTCGTATAGCAAAAAGCCTACCTAGAATGCTAGCTCACTTGCATAGATTAGTTATGGACAAACTATATATATATTTAAATTTGTACTCTTCTGCTTAATTTTCAAGTTATCCAAAGTGTAGTCTTCACATGAATACACGATACTGTTGTATACAGATTTCTGTGGTGGTAGGGTTTATGTTCTCAAAGGCCATGTCATCAACAAATTCAGTGGGTTGAACGTCAACAGACAATTGGCTCTGGCCAAAATATAGTGACCACAGTAAAGAAAACAACTCTGTTGGAATCAAAACATCCAGATCTGTGAATCATTTTGAAAATATAGAGTTTCTGCCACCATGTCAGCCTACATGCATTAGTTTGCGAGGTGATTCTGCTAATGGCTTAAACGGATTAGTTATTCTTTTTGGTGTTTCTGTCATTTATATTCTTTGTCCCAAACATGGTCCACATCATGTGTGACACTTCTAGTTGTCAACAAGGTCACATGTCTCACAACCTTTTATGACACAAAGGTCAAGTTGCTGCATTTAAAGCCAATCAAAAGTGGTTACCCCGGGGTAGTCATAACAAGTTAGGAATGTCAGCAAGAATTTCAGAATGCAGATCGGTTTTGTTTTTATAGTTTTGTGATATACGTATTGCCTTGAGAAACTGAAGGGACTTTAACCAGTTTGGTCATGCACCAACCGTGCTTCGATAACACTCAGTGTACTAACTGGACATAAACAGGATTTACCCTATTTAACTTACATGTCTTATTGTTTCACTGGCTATTAATATCGATTAATGCACTGCAAAAGTCACAACAGGATGAAGTTCTGTACTAATTCCAAATTGATTGGAATTACGTTATCATGACTCAGCTACAGAGAGTGTGGAAAGGATCAAGTAACGCGTGTACATGAACATTGCCATTACATTGTTGTTGATATATTTATGTTGTTTTCTTCTTCTAGTTCTCTGTGCAAATGAAATCACTGTATAAGTTTGAATTATTTATCCTGGGGATCATCTCACTAAGATAAACAGCACACAATGAACTTTCATCATTAAAAAAATCCGTTCTTAAATCAAATTCGTTTTTCCAACTACAAAAGTCCATTGCTGTATCACCGAGGACACTATTTCTATGACACACCAGTGACAATGTCCCGCTGGCACATGATGGTGTTGACAGTTGTCAGGTATTCATGATTACATTTAAGGATTAAAGTTGATTTTAAAGTGCAAATTCGGGTCGGATTTAAGAACTCTTAACAATGTTAGTGAAATGGTCTCCACTGGTCGCCCTTGCATGAACTATGAATCAAACACGTTTTTTTCTTCTGGTTTTGTGTCAAATAATGTTCTCTACCTGTAGGTGAATTTGTTGCAATAATAATCTTGTATCTTTCTAAAAAAGACAAATGGAGGGTATAAATGTCACAACTGCCTGCTGCATAAACACTTTTCATATTCTGAATTTTCAAGCCCCCAAACACAGACAGCACAGAGAAAACCACTATTGTTTACACAGACTCCTATAAATCTGCACTGGGTTGTAAATCCTGAATTACGGGTCGGTATTTTAACGAACGATTCTTGAACAAACGGGTGGGCGTTTGGCTCAAATGAAAATGACCGATTGACCTTGGCCATGTACCCCGGTGCTTGCTGTTGTAGGCGGGAACTATCCGGTATGGTCTCCCCACTCCGTTCCTCTCCCCACTTCAGCAAGACTACTCCCACGCCCATGACATGAAGGCTACGTCCCTCGTCAAATTTGCCGCCTAGGTTTGTTACGTTTTATCGAGTTTTAGTTCGTCGTTTAGTTCGCTTTCGCTCACGTAGAGACTGGTGCAGACTTATCGGGTCCACGTAGACTACAATGTGTGCCACTCTGTGTGTGTGTCATGTACACCATGTCTTGTGTATTTGTTGTACAGTGTGTACACTAACTCTAGCTGTGGTTGTTCACCAAGTGTAAAACACGCAATTTACAAATTTCCATCTTTGGTTTTCGGGTCAAATCAGTTATATAAAAAATAATGAATTTGCTAATATAGGATTCTTATTAGGAGATTCTCTAAGGAGCCTCTTTCTATATTTGTTCATATCCTTGCAGTTTCACCTTTGCTGATACAGTATACCACTAGTGTTAACTGTTTTCAATGCAATTTTTTTGACATTCTTTTGAGGGCACCGAAGTGGCCGTATGTTTGATTTACTGGGAAGCAATCATTTTTTTGAAAATTCTTATCAGCTCCACACAAAGCTTTAATTGGCAATAGGAGACACTAACAGTTACTGGTCAGTGGGAATAAGTATTGCGGTGGTGATAAGCATGATTGCAATTAAATTGTTGACCCTATGGTTGGGTGCAGTAAACATTACTGCAGTAACTTGTTTGTTGGACTTGATTTTGAAAACTCCTAATGGTTTGTTCAAAAGGAACTCGTGTCACTTTGTAAACCGCAAGAGATAATTGTTTTCTGTGTAGGCAAAATATAGTGTGCCCAGTAAAATATCCTCCAAGTACTCCAAGTCATATAATTTATTTGCCTAATTAAAAGTATAAACATGTTGCCCATTAGGTTTTCTATAATTCATCAGCAGTGCTAAGCTGGATTTGCATGGTAATCCATCGTTAGAAAAGGTTAAGGACATTTTGTAATCCAAGCTGCATCGCTGCAAAATAGGATTAGTTCTATTTCAAGCAGTTACTCGCAATGAATGGTTAATACAGGGTAAACATGTTTATTGCGATCCAGTCACTTGTGACAACCTGGATCATCATGGCTGGATGACCACTTACAGCGATGTCGCCTCATGTAAACCCAATTTAGAGCAAGTTATTTGACGACAGAGCCAGGAATTAACTTCTCTTTATAGTCGTGCAGTATCAAATCTTGTGTATCTAGTTTATTACTAACACACTAATAAGTTTTCATTCATTGGAGTTTTCTATTCATACCATGTAAACAAGGATATTGTTTGGTCTCTGGTTTATGTGGCACATAGTTTTAAGTGTGTCAATGATTATATCTTGATATTTGTTGTGCTACCTCTCGAGAAATCTCAGACACACAACAATGTATTCAATATAACTAATTTTCTATCTCAAATTGCATCTCTGTGTTAGTTTATTCGTTAACAATCATTCAACTATAACAGGGTCTATGACTGTCTTACTCAACATCTCATTAACATGTGTTTTTTATTGTCTTCCTGAAATTACAACAAAGCCAATTTATTTTCTACACAATACAGTATTTGGCAACCTTTTTCCAGGAACTATTCTTGTAAGCATTAGTTCTTCTCCTCTTCACCAGGTGGTGTGGTAAGCAGGCACACATGGCTGACCCAGAATCCTCTCATCTCAATTTATGCTCAGTCTTACACTGGTGATGAATTGAGTTAAGGAAGCACTGAAACAAGGGGCTCTAAAACAAGGCTGCATGGAACAGTCTGTACACACCATCTGGGGGGAGGCAGATAAATTATAAATCCCACAATTCAGTTGAAGGCTCTACTGAAACATGGCTAGTAAGTGCATCTCACTGTTGTATCAGGAATAAAATTTATAATCATCCAACTGCCGATTTGACGGACGTCTTCACCTATTCATGTCTTGTTTTGCTTGCAGGTGCAGTACGGCTTTGAGACGACCCCTCCACCAAGTGCCTTCCAGACGCCCCACGCCAGGTTCAACACGGGACTCCAGCAGGTGCAGTCCCAGCACAACCTTAGTTTCCAACCTCCCTTTCCCAAGCCTCCCCTCTTTTCCGTGTGGTGAAAACCAGGACTCTTGCGAGTACCGGTACAACAGGCGGGGTAACTCGCCATGATGAAGATGGGATATCTTTCCCAAAATTACCCACTATCTGTTTGTTTGTCACGACAAACAGTGTTCCATTTCGCTGTGCGATTGTCACTGCAAAAATGTGATCTGGTGTCATTTCTGGCATCAGTTTTGCACCTGTTAAATATTGGGTATATTTGGAAGAAAATTCTCGGAGAAGCCTGAGAAGTTTGACACCTGTGTAAATCTGACTTGAAGAGTAGCGTTCTGGCTTCTCATGACTATGATCTGCAGTGGATGCTTGCTATAGGGACCAAGAACAATTATAAAATGCATGTTCAGGCCAGCAGTATTTTTATATACTCATCACAACTCATAGATATAGGAATATTGGATATTAAAATATTGAAACATTTTCGCCAAGTGCAGACGTGTTCCTTATGGCGATCGTCCACTGTGAATGCATTTTCGATTAGAGAAACCGGAATCGCTTAAATTCTGAATGACTAAACTGTCACTGTAATAAACGATTTTGCGTTTGTAAAATGAGGTGAAACTGCATCTTTGTGATAAAAAATTGGCTGTAGAGGTAGCAAGCAAGCAGAGAGAATGTAGAAGCGTGCCTGAAGGTATGCCTAGATTTATAACATTGCATTGTTAATTTGTTATCTGAATGATCATATCAATGTGCCAAATCGTTAGTCTTTTTGTTATTGCCTGTTACCAGTATATTCAATACGAGGTAATTCACACAAATGGGCAAACTGCAAAAATTTGAACAATTCCCTGCCAACAGCTTTTGCCAGGAAGTAGTCTGTGACTTATGACCATTGGAAAAACAAGAAACTTGAAATGTACGATTTCACAGCATATTTGCAAACAATATGTTCATTGTACTTGTTTGTCAGTAAATTTGCAGAAATTGATGATTTATTTATATCTTGATGTACTGCAATATAATGTATGTTGTAACTAAACCTTGTGTTAATGTGAACGTGTAGAATATGTGTAAATGTGAACATAGTGCATAAATTGTCACACGCTTGGTAGTGTTTTTGTGAAAATCGAGATGCTTAATGCAGGCTGTTGCAACACAAAGTATAATTTCTTAGCATCAAATACCCGAGCTCATTATATTTATAATTCATAAATGTGGGTGTTTATGAATGAAAATGTACTTTTGTGATCAGTATTGACAACTAGCACATTGTGGCTTCATTAGCGCTTAGATTTGTGTGATGTTTTGTATCGAAACAAAATACTTTCCATCAATGTACAAAGTGCAGATATTTACAGCCTAAACTGACTATCGTTTGCTTGCCAAATGAAAAACTGTTATGACTGTTTTACCACACATTTATATGGAAAACAGACTTGTTATAGCATGCTGTGATAAATACCATTCTGACTGTATGTCAAGACCGTTATATGTTTAATGAACGGATTTTACTGCTTTTACAGCAAAATGGAAATGTGTTGGAACATTTGTTATTGGCAGTATTTACTCGGTGGAATGTGTGCGCATCATCTATGGCTTTATCAACTTGTATTTCTTATGCTTGTCTAAATAAAATTAACTAGTACCATGCACATACTGCGTGTGTTGGGTTTTTGTTTGATGGTCCAGTATAACATTGTTGAGTGTCAACATGGCAGTTTACAAGGTATCATCAACTATTAGGAATTACTGGAATTTATATTAACAATGTTTTACTGTATTTTGCATAATCTGGACTCTGTGAAAGCACTGCAGATAAGGAATATCCAATTAACGGGAATAGCTTTGAAATCCCCATTTTGGCCTGCGTTGTTGTACCGAGCAACAGGGAAACAGATAAGGGAACCTAAATAGATATGAATTATGGAACAGTTCAACCAAGTTCCAGGATGTTCTTTGTGTGTATTCTAGATGCAATGTCTGTTCTGTCTTCCTGTTATAACGGTGTGATCTTGACGGTATATTTAAATCTGGCTGTATACAATTAGGTGTCTCGTGCAGCGTGCCAAATAGCTAAAACCAGCTTAGGAACCTAACATTGGAAGCTGATTGTGTGCGACATGCCCTTAGCATGGCAACATTATTTCACTGATGACAACCCAGACACATTAGAATTATTCGAGGTAATATTAATCAGTACAAAGTTACAATGGTGTAAGGCCCACTAAGACTAGTATATACATGATCGTTGCTACTATTAATGCCACATTCAGGTGAATTTAGAAAAAATCCCTGATGGACCAACTAGAGGTAGGATAAGATCACCCTGTATTGGCGGGGTATGACAGAGACACATCAATGTATTCAGGGGCAAAGGCACATGACAGTACTCTTGTTTGCGCCACATTGCAGACTGAACAAATTTGCCTCCCCCCCAAGAAATTTTTTGAAATATGCCAGTACGGGGATCGTAACCTCCACTTTTTCCCCTGCCAACACCCCAGCCTATATGAATCTCACCTCTCCCCTACCTATATGGAGGTCTAATTTTCAAGCCCCATCTCCCCTCACACCACTAGTTAGGATTGTGAGTGCCTGGGGCATCAGTGTCAGTAGCACAGCAAACTGCAGAGATTAGAAAAAATAATATAAGCTCAGCCAATGTCATTGTTTAGCCACAAGTTCTGTAAGAACGAAAACGAAGGGGTAAGTACTTAGGGTTTCTCGGATGTCAGGGGCTTTGTTTTGGAAATGGACCGCAGGTTGGACAAGTTTGTACTGTTCTCATGGGTGACCACTGAAATCATTTATCAGTTTATTTTCAGCTGACCTCTCGATACAATGCATAGGTCTGCCTGGAGACTAAACATACTCACCACTGCTGGCTTGTGAGGATGATTACCATGACCGAAGCTTTCACTTCTACCACACATCCCTCTATAATCAACCATCGTAACACTCACATCAAACACATTTTTTCAACAGAATACCAGTTTATTGTCTGCTCATTCACTGAAGATTATTTACATACTTTATTCCGAGAACGCTCCATGTGACGTGTGACCATTGCACATGAACCACCAGTGTCCACCGAATGGTCACTCTCGCAGTTCACCACACCGGCCAGCACACGGAAAGAAAACATTCGTCCACTATACCCCACAGCTGACCCCTGCAACCGGGCCAATCACCAAGCTAATGAAACCCGCCCCAAAACACACTGATCAATATCATATACATCGTTACATAGGTGTAGCCGATTTATCACCAACGCGCACTACGACACGCCAGCTCAAACTTCTACCTGTGAAACACCGTTTGTGTGTGCTACGATTACAAAATCACCTAAACACAAGGAACCGACTAATAAACATTCATTAATTAACATCAAGAAACTAAAATAAACGTAACCGGAACATAAATTCATCAATTATTGTGAGCCCGTGACAATATAGTATAGACAAACATACCTTGTGGTACTGTATCTGTTGTGTAGCTTAAGCATAAAACTGTCGACCGGTAAAAAATCAATAGAAAATTAAATCAATTTAGCAAGAATTAAACCGATGGATCCTTTATGTCTGTCTTACCTAGCAACAAGGTGCATCAAGCTGACTAAAATGGCTGCCAGAAAAGAAAGTGAAGCTGCCAGGCATCAGTTGTATTCTATGTTGAAATTATGGCCCAAACATGGGTGTCACTGTGATGAAAACAAAGTGGGAAGTAGCTTAAGTGAGAACAGTATGTGGGAAAATGTTAATTTGAAGAATGCAATGAATAAAATAACGTGTAATGAGAAGGCAAAGCTTGACGGATGTTGCTCGTAACTAAGACTGTGAGTCAGGATCCATCAAATGCGTCCACCGTCACCAAACATTTCAAAAATAAAAACCATGTGAAAAATACTTTTCACTGCAAAAAGGTGACAATGTTAATCAAAGTTAGAAAACAGAATTTTATCTGATCACGCAATGATGCAAACATCTGCACCACTATAACAAAAATAGCAAAACGCAACCACCATTCCTCGGCTCTGGTTATCAGTGACAAAACTGTTTTTGCACAATGCATTGACACCCTTACAACGCAGAAAATGATTATAAATCTGTGAACATAATAGTGAAAGTAATGTTGCAGCCATGGAGATGAGAAAGTGAAAGTATGACACATCTCGTAGGAACTGCAGTCGAGTGTGCAATACACGTACGATTAATGACACGACTGACATGTACAATTTGTACACAAGACACCTACATGTACAACTGACAACAACATCCAACCTTGTGAAAACCTGCACTTGGATAAGCATACATTGATAATTAATCATCTTATAATGGGTCATTCTCTCCAAAATCAACCAATTTTCAGGATAACCAACAGAGATTACTTAAAATAAGTGCATTTACTTGAGCATTTCTGTAAAAATCTACGCATTTACATCCAAACTGCATCTGCAATGCGCTATAATGTAAACACGTGATATGCGCTTAAATTGCCACCCATAATTTTGATCTCTTCAGAAGCACTTAACCAGAGATATTACATGCTAAACATCTGGCATTGGCTGAATATAGCAACTCTTTGTGCAGATTATCTACACAAAACTGAAGAAAAGAAGTTAAACTAATGGTAACATTTCTAGCATCTTCTCCTTGTTCATATTACACGGCTCTACAGATGCACTATACAGGTAAAAGCTATTTTTCTACACAAGTAGCTAACCACACCCACTTGTTAACTTGTTAAAATTCAAGTAAATTCTTAGTCATTAGCATTTTGACCTTTGGTTGATTTCACGAGGAATAGAATTAATTAAACATAACTGACACAACACAAGACTTAGAACAGGACAAGCCAGCAGATCTCTGCCAACAAAACACAACAACAGTGAAGAGCTTTGCAAATGATGACGAATCGATCTCACAGGGATTATTTGACTTGTTTAAGAATCTAACGAAGCTGACACATTTCCCTACATGCAATGCAATACTGCAATATCGCTCCATCCTTTCTGTCCTCTAGACAGGTGGGCAGACTTACCCAGTGTCAACACTATTGTTGTCACCTGAACAATCTCACACGTAATCAGTAATGATTACTTTACTCATAATAAATTGAACCTAACTTGTAGGATCTTACAACACTGAATGAAGACTGCTAAAAGTAAACAAACTCTTTTTCTGTTAAACAATTGTGTCAATTATACTTTATCCAAGTTAGTGTTAACAACATCGTGCCGAGTTCATAATGTGCATTCATGTAACATATACAAAATATGGAAACAACGTACACATAACAATTCTTGCTTGTTTGCAAGCATGACGAGTCTGTATTTTACACTTGTACCTTGTTATGTATTCCTACTCAGCTGGACAGAAATATCACTGACTAAACTACATACCTGGGATCAATTTTAATGATTACGCACATGCATACATACGAAAGTCTAACAAGTCAGAGTTTAGTTAACATATTTGTTAGCGTTAGGTGTTTTATACACCGATTGTTTCCACTACACAATTAGCCAAAGTGTCTGGAAAAATACTCTTTTCATGAAGAGATCGTAATATCTTTTAAGAAATCGCTGTCATTGTTTGAAGGTCTAGAGGCTTTGTAAATATAAACATTCAACAGAAAGGGTGACGGAGCAAAGGAGGGTGCTTCTGGGTTATCACAACAAACATGAAACACAAATTGTCCTTGCTGAAATTGTTTAATTATTAATTTTCCATTCAGTCCACTTGGGTGTCTCAAATTCTTCATTAAATGTTAAGTTTATCTTGGCTGGAAGTGGGAGATATTAGGAGTCAATCAAAGTATTTGATCAATTCTTATATTTACAAAGCCCCTAGCCAGCTCTGGTGTCTGATATTTAACTGGAAAACTCAGTTTTTCCCATTTGGTCAGGCAACCTAGTCCTGCTTGTGTCACGCCAGATATAACTGAAACTGCACCTTTGTTATCACAGAACACACTTTCACAGCAGAAACGCGTTTTTTTACAGTTACAGAAAATTGCTGTTTTGCTCATGCCCACTAGTACCCCTAAAACTAACTTACTAACATGACCACAATTCTTACTGATGATTCAGAATCAAACACATGACAGTTCAGCTTCTGCAAACAGCAACGAGTGCAACATTTTTGAAGAAAAATGTTGAAACAAAATTCCCATTTTCATCAAATAATTTCTGTACATATTCAGAGCACCAATGTTCAGCCGACAGTACAGATGTGTGCGTTTGCCCTGGCAATAATTATGCTCATGTTCAGATCGTGCAGAAACTAGAAATATTAGAATGACTTTTCAAGTACGCTTAAAGAGAATGCACAGTGATTTACATTGGCTAACTCAGTGATATTTCATATCATTAAAATGTCTCAATTTGCTAATTGTAAATTAATGTAAATCAGCAGTATTATACGTCATGTTCTTTTATATATTGCCATTCTAGTGGTAGTTAGAAAATGCATACTTTGCAAATGCAAAAAGGTAAAAATGAACTGGTACTACTGATACTCCATACTTGCCAAATGACGTCTTCTTTTTCAGTTTGAATGATTACAGTTTTACTGCCAAACAGTGTTACATTGAGTATTACTAGAACACAATGACATTTCAATAATATTCATGCAGAATATTCATATTTTCATCATCTTATATATTAAAAAAATAAACAGTTTGTAGACGAAATATTGTAACCGAGTTATGACCAAGTTATGACCACTGTTCTCTATGTTTTGACATACAAAAATAAATTAGCCAATATAACCGCTGCACATTCTCTAGGAATTCGCAAGTAACTTGGGTGCTTGAAAATAACGTGTACGTATTTTGAAGTACTCTAGGTCTTGCGGAGCCGAGGTTGACTGTTAAAGATTGTCACTAACCTACCAGGGTGGTAGCATCGAGAGTACGTTGACACAGGGCGTTTTCACCCTGGGTGTTAGTTAGTATGGCTGAAGAACACACAACCTGTTCTGGCAGTCACTATAACTCGTCTCGTAGAATCGTGTATCTCGTCCGAGACGGTGCAAGACGTTTGAACGTCGACTCTGGTGGGTCAGTGGGCAGACGTTCGGTCGCTGCTGGTTGTCCGTCAGGGTCGTCGGCATGTTTCTGGACGTGATGGGTGGGCGGCTTTGTCTCCGCTGGTTTTTCCTAGAAACACAGACGGGAGGGACGGTCGTGGTTTAAGTGGCTCTCGTAAATGGCCAGTGGTTCACACGACATCTGGCTGGTCAGGGCTTGTGACAGCCGCTGGGCCACACACCAAGGCCACTGTCACATCACTGGGCCACACTGGGGCCACTGACTTATTGTTAGGCTACTGCATCACAACACACGGAACACATCTCGGAACAGAAGCACCTTGAAAAACATCTCAGTAAAACACAGGTGGAAAACACCTCAAAGGTGGCAGTGCTTTTTTCCAGGAGATCACACGACTCATAAATCAAAAACAATCTACAGTTTAGTGTCAAGATGCTCTGCAAATCTCACAGGATCATCCCTTGTCAAATAGTTGTATTAATATTCATGAATAATATCGCAACTTGGAGCAAAGATTCACTGGTGAAGTGTACAAAGTGATACAAGTATGAACTGTCCAAACACCATTTTGAAACACATATACTGTTAATCACACATTGACACTATGGCACATACAGAGAGCACAGGTTACAGTTACCTAGCAGGTATATTTTTGTAGCAAACACCTTGTTGTAAGTAAACATGCTAATTTATTTCACAGAGCATAAGTATTTTCAGCACGGTAATGCAAATTATAATTTGTGTGTATACATCTTCAGATTATTTCCAAAATTATTTTGAATCTATTACATGAATCACTATTTACTTAAGCAAATGAAATGTTAATTACTAAAATAAGCCTCTTGCTGCACCAGTGTGTCTGCTTGGAAGAACCTCAACAGTTCATCAAAGACTAGTAATTACACAGATCTTGGCTAATGCCACATTATTTTATCTAGCGAGTGTTTAAGATCACATCTTGTTTCCAGACACATAAAATTATTTGTTGCACTTGAAGTAACTCATATGAAGATTGTAAACCAAATTCAATAAATTGGAAACTCACTAGCGCAAACACGCTCTAAATATCTTGGCTACACTGAAATGTAAACTTAAATAGCTGGCAAAATAAAACTAACCACAATGAAGAGAATGTATAAACTAAGATAAACACATCCAACATCAAAGTCACACCCAGTTAAAAGATATAGCATTTTGCAGACATACAATTTTCCATCACCTTGAGACAGTCACATATACATGTAAATGACAGGTATAATATACATTGACAACTGGTCCTGGTCCATTCGACGCTTTCAATATTAAACAAATGAACGCATAACTTTTTTGGGGGCCAAACTTCATGAACACTGCCCCCTTTCACAACTATAAAGTATGAATCACATTTTTTATTATAAAAAATCATGTCACATATAATATAAACTAGATCTAGTCTAACATTTGACAGCCAAAATATTATGATTTCTAAAGAACCATCTTTTAATTAGCTAGTTTAACCATTATCGATTTCGATTTCACCTCAATTTTCTGTGGGAATTTTACATTGTAATTCAAGGGAAACATAATTAGGCTGTCAATATATTGGATCAGGTATAGTTTTCATAGATATGAAACATAATTTTACAATAAAACGATCATATCAAGTACCTCGAAAATGGAACGGACATCATGATTTGGTGTTGTTTTGACACATTTTGAAAAGCACCTATACAACACTGCAACACCACAACTTGTCGACAGGTCAGAGTTCATCCCGGAGGAGAGTGTAGCGCTGCTTAGACGGAGCGAGCCAACGGAACATGGATGGGGGAGGTGTGCGGTTGTCACTTGGGTTGACTGCCTTTATGCCTATTGCGTCCACCGTGATTACTCTCTCGCGGTTATACACCACAGTGACGTCATCGCCCTGTAACACCTTCTTGTGGTCCCTGTGATGTCCAGTTTTATGTCCTCCCTGCCGGTCACTGCCATGCTTGTCATGTTTTGGCCGTACCTGGTCAGTTGTCTTGTGCTGCCCCCCAGTGTCTGACCCAGATGCTTTCCGCTTAGGTTGTTTCACCTGTTGGGACGAGTCTCCCGGTGACTTTGCCGCATGAACTGGTGGTGCCCTCTGTCCCATTGCGGCCTGTATGTTCAGGCGTTTGTCTTTTGAATCGACACCATCATTTGCCATAGCCTTCACGATCTTATCAATGTCTTCTTCGTGGTGTTCCTTCCCATCCACTTTCTCCGGTATCTTCCCTTCTTCCTCAGTTTTCTTTCCCTCTTCCACCTTGTCTGAATCATCATTCTCGAAGGTGTCGTGCAAGATCTTCGCGAGCTGGGCAGAAATATCCTGGTTGGAACCCGGATCGACATTCACAATCCTCACGATCCTCATCTGAACGCCGTCGCTGCGAATTATGATCTGCTGCTGCACGTGCAACTCCTGCTGGCTGCCGGGATCACCGATTTCGGCAGGCACATTGTTCTGCAAAGCCACAAGGTGGCAGCACTTAGGATGTATAACAACGATTCACGACAGCGTGCTGCCAAACAAATTCCTGTTCGCCCGCCAACATGCCCTGACTACCAACAGCTAGCCGCACTCACCGCATCGCTGCAGACCTCATTACAACCGCTTTACTAGACATGCACCGTAGGGTGGCTAGGTCCACTAACACTTGCATGAACAAGGCAGAGAGATGGATTGTATGGCGCTATACTGTATGCAGTGTATGGCACTATACGATATGCAAAATATAGTTTATATGTTATAGTAAACTATTTTTATATTATATAAACCAAATTTCTTTCCAAGTCTGGTAACTTACTCAATAAATGTGTTGTCAACCGAAGCAATAATGTGTATAAAACTAGTTCAACTGAATACCTGGGATGTTTGGATGTTTCACAAGTCCCTTCTTATACCAGTGGGGCCACACTGTGGACTAGTCATCAGGTCACTGATTCACTTCTACAATTTGTTCTTCCAGATCAATGCACTTTGCATTGTCAAATGAAAATACAACAATGTATGGAAATCTGGATTTAACTGAGTCAACTAAACATAAATATTGGTGTTGACTCAGCATCCAAATATTGCTTAATGTGCATATCCATATAGTGTCATACAATACATATTACACTGCAATGACAGATGATTACAAAGACAAGACAAGAGGGATGACAGAGTAAACATACATGAGAGCAGCAAGTAGAACAGACAGACCCTGTCTGCTTGAGACAGTTGACATGGAGGTAATAGAAGCTACCTGCAGCTACTTTTAACTGACAGACAATGATTAGGTACTGATATTTCCTTTGTTGTTTAGAAGCTATGATACTACAAACTGCCATCACTGTTGGTCACAGTTTGGTGTTGCGATATATATTGTGTGTGTGAGAGAGACAGATATCTAATATCTACATATAGTTGATATCATTTTAATGAAAACGTAACAAACTTGTAATCTGTTTTTGTTTTGTACTATGTGCCAATGTATCCCTGCCATATTTTAAATTATTTCACCCACAAATGGGCAAAAATTATGTTCTGGTGCAATAATTTTGATTATTAATATACGTTAATTAAGTAAACATGCTAGGACTGAGTGTGTATTTTTGTGGACTTCTGACTACTTGTCAACACCTAGTTTCGTACCTATAAAAAGTGTGGCAGATTATTTCAGATAGCCCCTGTCAGTCATCTTTTGCTTCAGTATAAAATGGTGATGATGTTCTTCCTTTCTCAAAATGATGCATTTGCCAAAAACATAACATTTGGCATCTTAGCTATTTGGCAGAATTTCACAAATCTACTAGTAGTACACATATTTGTAAAACATGCCAAATAGCTCAAATAAAAAGGATGATAAAAGCAGTACTTAAAGACTCCATCAAACATCAGTACTTTCGTTAACAATGTAAGGGTAGTATTTATTAATTTAATTGAGACCATTTTAGTAGTACAGAAAGTGAAGACAATGTATTAATTTGTCGAAGTAGAATAGCGTGGGAAGTGCAAATATCAAAAATCTAGTTCAAATGCACCATCATTTTGAGAAACGCCATACATATTCACCTTATTTATAATATCTATTTTGCTATGACCTCCCTATCTAGCAAAATATATTTATTTATAACTAAACATTTCCACGTAATTAATTCTTTCTTTCATCTGTACATATGCACACAAACAGATGACAAGCTTACCTAACAGGTTTGTTTATAAAAAAATTGTCATCATAAGTATGCAGAGGTATTTCACACATAACATAAAATAATAAAAAATCGACACTCATCAATGCTTCAATGAGGCAACACCATGGCAATGACTTTGTCAGGAATCCCAGATGAGCCAGTCATAATAATGCACTTGTTAACCTGCAGACTTCACAGGCATGCAATATTAAAATTAATAAAACACAGCGTAAATCATTACTCCCAACATGACACCAATCACCAGTAGAGACAATGCAAGCCACCAGTACCAGGTCAATGGACAAGGACAACGATGATTAAAAATTAAATACATAACAATAACACGCGCCAATCAGCACCAGGCCAACCGACCAACATATTCTGTGAGGCCCTCCTCCATAGTGACAACAATAAATATATCATACACCAGCAACATCACAAAGCAACTGCATGTACACAGCATGTATCAACCAATAAAACTAAATAATAATAATACAAATAGCTGTACGAGATAGTCAAGGGGATGGGGAACAGGACGAAAAGCAGTTTAATGGCGGCAGTTAAAAATAATACATAAAAATAATACACAAAAATATACATCACAGACAGGAAATGAATGCACATATACCATTTGTGGATTCTGTAACTCACAACAAAACCGGGTATCGTTTCAAAAAGTTTTTATTCTCTAAATAGCCCATTCTTGAGCTAAAATTGGATGGAGTCACTTGGATGATTTGTGTGCATTGTTTTGAGGATTTTTATGTAATGATTAATGCATAACTTGATGATGGGAAAATCATTCTCAGATTAGGTACTGTTTACAGGATAACCCGAGTCTTAACCCACATAAGTAAACAGTGTGACAACAGGTTTGTGGAAGATATAGAGATACAATGAAAACAACAGGCACAGCCATATGCATATAACCTATGACACATAGGAGATAACATGACACAAAGCAGCCAATGACACGTCTGAAGCAAGAGAGCATGACCAAGACAGAATGTCACAAACCTGGTTTGCTATTTGCAGTTGTTCGGGGTCTGGGCCATGATGGAACTCACGGTGAAGTTTCCCTGAGTGTAGGTCCGCTATAAACTGCTTGAGTAGACCAGCATTCCTGCAAATCAAACACAAATCACCATTGTACACTCAAGGTATTGTGACAGGTGGGCTGGATTTTCATAACCATGTCATGCAATAATCCTTGTTAGTTTATAAATGCCACATTCACATTTGCAATGTACACCAAACTAACACATAACTAGTAAAATAAAAAATATTAATATGAGAATAAATTAATTTAAATAATAAAGCTGTAAACATACACATTTTGAGTGCAACTTTTTTAATTTAATAAATGTGTTACATTTTAACATGTATTTTCTTGTATTTGTTAAACGTGTATGTAAATTTGAAAGATTTACGGTAAACTTACTGCAGACAAAGGGTAAATACTTGTGATGCTACATGAATAAATTTGTGACAAAATACCTTGCACTTTGTTTGTTATAAGTATGTCTAGATCCATTGCAGGAGGTGATATAAATGTATAACGCAGATTTATATTATAAGGATTTATTTTATATCTAAACGACAGAACCAAGAAACCAGGGCATGTCAAATGGAACTTATGCAAATGTGGAAAGGGAGAGCTACTAAAGATGTGACGAGTGCCACTTACTCCATGTCTGTTTTGGGGTTATGTTTCCACAGGTACATGTGGCGGAAGCTGTCGATGGCAAGAACTGGCAGATCATTGGATCCCTTGCCCAGGTGCTGCAGAGGATGAGAGAACTTGAGTCCGTCCGCTGTCAGGAAGTTCATGGATGCTGCAAGAGAAACATCACGTGTCTTGAGAACACAACTGAGTTTGTAAAGTCAGAAAATAATACGCCTAATCAGTACCTATTGCATCAATATATTGTATGTTTTGTAATACCAAAACAAAGCCACCAATCCTATCACATTCAACAATCACAACGTTATACAACACAGTTTTATTAATGTGTTAAGAAAACATATATAGAAAGAAGGAACAGACAGCTTTGGTTTATGAAACTTTCAATTAAAATATGTAATCAACAATGAAAGAAGTTAGATACACAATGTGTAATGAGACAGTCTGCTTTGGTGTTGAAATCAGACTTACATTTCTCCGCAATTAGATTCTTGGCAACCACCTGACGGAAGATGTTGGCCGTTGTAGTGTCTTTGGGATGGTAGAATAGGATAAGGAAGGGAAGACCCTCCTCCGTCAACTCCTGGGAGGGCACAACAGATGCACAGACGTGTAAAACAGGCATAGGTGACATACAGATGACTGGCACATCACACAACAGATGACACAGATGACACACACATGACACAAATCATCAAGAGAAGCAACAAAGGTGCTCAAGATCACACTACAACAACACAAACTGCACATCAAGGCTTCTCACAGTCACATACCTCTGCGTTCTCGAAGGTGATCTCTCGGACGAGTGGAGTACATTTGTCAGTCGCCCAGTTGAGTAAGTTTTCGTAGTCAGACAGACTGCCTTCATATGGAATGTCTGAGTTGTGCTACAAGCATATGAACATTATGTGACACATTTACACAGTTTGTATTTGCCTGCTTATAATGGAACACATCCCTCAAAGCAGATCCCCAAACTTGCCACTTAAAAAAATTTCATATTTTTTCTTTCTTAAAAACTGCCCATATTAAAAGTCAGCAAAGTCAGCTGGTGATTAACACAACCGTTCAAACTGTGTAGGCTACAATGTTGGTTTCTCTTAAATGGTTACAAGGATGTCTTTTATTGGACACACCTCTGCAGATTGACCATACTTTGTACTCCTGTGTCAAACCATTGTTTCCCAACTCTTCGTCTACCCCACTCCGTCTACCCCTCCTTCATGTCTACCCCACCCTTGTCTACCCAACCTTCATGTTTACCCCACCTCCCTGTCTACCCCACCTCCCTGTCTACCCCACCCGTCTACCTCACCCTGCCACCAGAGACCAATCCTGTATCACTTACCCCTGAGGATGCTGCACGAAACAAGACCTTATTGCCACCAGCCCTGGCTTTCTCTGACACAGCTCTACAAAGGAGAATTAAAACAACAATAAGTCTTCATAACGTAAAGCTGTTAACTTGAATATAAAATATGGTGACTAAACAGAATCTGTGATAAACAATTGTAAAAAGTATTTACATGTGTCGTCAATATATAACGAACACAGTATAACAAATGTACAAAATACTATCATCAAACCTTCTGATAATTTTACAATACCAGGGACGTGTCATAATTGAGTGTATCATATGTACAAAAATATTATAACGACTTTAAGTGATATATATATATGTACACCTAACATTTATACCTAACAATTTCAATTTATATTCTTTGGGTTCACTATACATACAAGCTTTTACACATTTAATTTTAATATGGCTATAACTACCAATCACAACAAAAGAAGGCACACAGTGAATATGGAAACAATACAGACATTATTATGCAATCAAATCTGGTTGATGGGACAGAAACTTACCCCATGGCTACACGAAACTTACCCCATGGCTACATGAAACTTGCAGTCATCTCTCAATTTGCCTGCAATTTTTCTAAAGTTACGGAAGTCGTCAGTATTTTCCGAATCGAAATATCCAATAACATGTCTCTGGTTGTTCTGAGGAACAAACAAAAAACACATGTGTTAACACAAATAATTTGTCGGCAAAATGTTGAATACAGCTGTACTTGGATTGTGCATTTCACAGCAGTTTAGGCACTATGTCAATTCCACACGAAGAAACAAAACATTGTGTTTACAAGGACAATTCTCCAGATATATTTTCTAGCCAAGAGTCAGACATCACTGACTAAGTGAAGCACGTGAATCTGACGGGACCTGTCATACGTGACCGAGGAAATGGTGATGCACACGCACCAGTGGCTACTGACACTTGGAGTAGACAAGACATATGGCTTCATGTCAGGCACAGCTCTTGTGCACCTGTCAGTGGGTGAAAGAACACTGTTTTCTCATATACGGAGGACAACGTGCCTCATTATTTGAATAAGTACACCATGACTCATACGTTGGGGTAACACAGTTTAAGATTCTTGTAAAAGAAGCTCCTTGTTTGAGACATGAACGCAGCCATTTGAAATGCAAATTGGTTAAACGCACTGATTATAATTTAAGAATAAAACTGTAGTGAAGATAGAGTTCATAATTGCATCCAAAAGCACTGATGCTTGAGGCACATCATGGGGTAGACATAAATTTGATCTAATAATCCTGTCGTCAGTGATAGCAGAATGATATGTTTCAGACACATTCTGGAAGGCAGATTAAGAAGACCATAAGTGAAATGGGAAATTTGAGGAAAGTGGGGATGGAGTTAGCCTCAGACCGAGGACTGATATCAAGGTCACTTTCACCCTCGAGTATGATAAAGTGGAGAGCAATGTCTAGATTACACAAACATGCTGCCAACTGATAAACACCAAAACAGCTCTACTGGACAGAGAGACCTCTACCTACACCACTCAAATAATAGCTGAGTTGCAACTGTTGCAATTTCAACTTACATCAAGATTGTCGA
This sequence comes from Ridgeia piscesae, assembly GCA_025642075.2. Lineage (NCBI taxonomy): Eukaryota > Metazoa > Annelida > Polychaeta > Sabellida > Siboglinidae > Ridgeia > Ridgeia piscesae. The sequence goes on from JAODUO010000526.1 coordinate 98,616, forward strand.
TATCCTCAATATTGTTGACGGTTTCCATTGGGTTTTTCAGCTGGTCACGGATGAATTCCGAGATGGCTTCGACCGACCTCTGACCCCTGTATTCCCTCTTGACCAGCTCGCCGTAGCGTACTAGTTTTAAAGTTGGGTACTTTGACACGTGGAACCTCTGTGCGATGTCAGCTGCAAACAGGAATGTGAAATGTATGTAGACGGCTAAAGCACCTGCTAACAGTTCTCTTTTACAATATAATTTGTAAACAGGTTGATGATTTAAAAAAAAATTAACATATCACAACAAACTAATAATGTTATAGTAAAATGGCTCATATATGAAAACCAGTCGCTATTGAGGCAAATATGAATTATACGATACTGTCGGTTTAATCACCTCAAAGCCATCAAGTTACTGTGGTACATTATAAAAATGCTACTTTTTAGAAGATGTTATATTCAGCTTTGATCATGTCTAAAAATACTTACTTTCCCTATCACAGTCTACTTTGGCAAACACAAGCCTCCCTTGTTCCTGAAGCAAAAACAACATGATGGACTTAGACATGTCACTTCATCAATTACCAATATGTCTACATAACTTGGTGATGTAGCCAATTATTATATGAGCACTATGGCACATAGCTTCTGCTCCTGTGTTGGCCAGACTACGAGCACACTGCACTGAACTGTGGCAAATTAGTCACAGGATAATTTCTCTATTTTTAAAGGAATAAAGTCAGGTCATTTTTATCATAAAATAATGTTAAAATATTATCTTACGTAATATAAATTTCAAAAAATTACATATACTGTTGAACCTAAACCATATTTTCATGAATGTCAATGTTTAAAATATTGTTGACCATCACCTGAATATTTTTTACATATTGAGTTGAATAATTTTGCAGTTGTCTGTGAACACCTAACACTAATAACATTTGTGCATGTGGTACTGAAATTTCACAAAGAAAGTTGCTATTAAACAGTAAACACTCACTCACTCGCACACACACATGCACGCACGCAGTAATCAAATTATATTAAAATTTAAAATAACCCGAAGAGTGAGGACATTGTGGTTCAAGTTAAACGTGGATACACAAATGCAGAATATGAAAGCAGTCATTCAGCAATTCACACTTACAGGAAATTCTTTCATGACTTTATCTGCTGTTTCGTCATAAATTGGACTCAACATCTGACTGAATCGACACCTGCAAACGAACATTTGTTTAGTACAGTAGTTAACAAAAATGATCAACAAAATATATTGCATTACTATGTAATTATAGTATTATACATGGTACTGTTAAGATATAATAAAACAAAATAATAACATCATATACATATGTACACTAGTATATTATGCTTGAATGATTAAATTATTAATCCATTTCACATTTCTACAGACCAGGAATTAATGTGAATAATCCATTCTCCAGTTCTAAATAATTTACATTTCTAGGTATTCTTTTCATCCAGTACAGGGGCCATGTACACCAATTACCAAACCACAAACATCAAGCAATGGCATACCTGAAAAAAATGTGCTGTGTGTCTGGTGCAAAAAAAACCAGGTTATGCAATGTATTTACAAGTTTTTTGTTACCGGTACTTCATAAAACTGCAGTGAGAGTTCACTTCGATCTCAAGTAGTAGAATTTACATTACATTACATTTTATGAGTATGCATCTGATTACAATGAACCTTGACAGTGAGTGGCAATTGAACTTATTAGCAATTAGCATAGAACTTACCAATCTGCATAGAAGTTAAGGAACACTAATTCAGTGTTTTCTGAAAACAAAAACATAACTCATGTTAGTTTATACAGACACAGACATTGTATAATAATGTCATCCAAATGATAAGGAAGAAACCAAGACAGAGGTGACCATGGAACACAATGAAGATTAATGACTGACGACTGATAATCTAGGTGGATACCATGGAGTCCATAGTGCATTTATTTTAGGTAGACCTACCAAATCACTGCATATTACCAATGCATAAACTATACAAATATGGTGCAACAAGAAGAATCACGTACGGAGAATGCCCTCAATGTTAGCAGTGCTCAGTTGCACACTTCCACTGTGTGCGTGCCGGAACAGTAGGACGGCCTGCAACCAAACAACCCATGGTCAGTGTGCTCAAAGCGACAGCAAATAACAGACATTTATATTATAAATTAATCAGTCAGTAACCAGTGTTTCTCAGTGACAAAATGATGGGCGCCACGAGGTGGTAGGGTGAGCAAGTGGTCTGGGGCATGCCCCACAGAGCAATTTTAAAAACTAGCTTCAAAATGGTACATTATAAAGTGTGTTTAGTCAATTCCCTGGCATATAGTGGGGAATGAAACAAGCTAGCATGCAATTGTATTTGTAGCGTTAACTGCTAGTAAATAATCAGCAAGGACACAGGAAATAGCAATTTTGGCATGTTTTGGGTGAGGTAGCTTAGAAAAATAGCAAAGTGGCTCGGATCGTTCATGATATAGCAGGGTACACACTGTAATTCTGTTAAATTTTTTTGACGTTGCATAAATTATATACCATCTGTTTATGATCATTATTATGAATGAATATAGGTTTATTTCACAACTGCACATCAACAATATGTGAAATGGTAAGGATTTGCTGAGTTACCTGATTTACCTAGCAATACTTAGGGAAAAAAGCCAATCAACCACACTAACACTTTTGAAAACTGCAATCCTGATGACCCACTCCCACTGCCCTGGATAAATATTCTAGCTGATTTATATGGCTTTGCACTGGACAAAAATTAACTGTTCAGATCACATCACATCCATGAAAATGATATCTAGAAATATAATATTTGGGAGCAGTTCCACTAGCCTGGACTTTGAATAAACCTCAAATTTTTTCATTGATATCCCACCTCAAACTCAACCCAAATGTTTCCTGCCAATCCACATTGATAAATTGTAACTGGTCACTGGCCTATTTGTTTCAATTACATTTATATAGAGCTGTATTGAAGAGTTACATTGTTTCAGTATGTCCCAGACATTGATTGTGTGCTCAAAATTCTTGCAGGGTTTTGCGATTTGCGAACATTAATTAATACAGTAGTCTGTGCTTCCCTGTAAATATTGTCTACAGCCTACACTCATATGTCGTTATTACAAGATAACATGTACTAACGTCTAACAGTCAGCTAGAACAGAAAGAAATGCATGATCTGTATGAACTGTATATGTTTGCATCATAGTTAGGACATGAACAATACAGACATGCACAATAAAACAATGACTACTATCATGCTATACATCAACTATGATTACTCCACCTCTGCAAAGTCATAGCAAATCAAGTGCTTGCAGCAGCTGGTGCCAGCAGCATCTCATACAATATTAGCAGGATGGATCATGCAATCTGTCGCACAGTCTATTTATACAGTACTCATCTGTGACATGTGACTTAGATGCAATTCCATCGGGTAATAGATATCAGTCAATGGGCACAGAAGAAAAAAATGATATATGTACGACCTTAGTCTTTTCTTATCGTGAATATCTCCAGACTTTATATGTATTTTAAAACATGATTAACGGTGTTCAGTAGTTTTCCATGTCTTTGAATAATTTATTGTCACAATGTTTTTACTTTTAGTAGTTTGTTTTGTTTGTTTAAAAAGTAATATTGCGGAGAATCTTCAGGACATTAATCATTACACCTGGAGTCGCAACATGTTATCATAAAAAGAAGAAAAAGAATTGTGCTTTGGCACTGGTCACGCTGTTTTTTTTTAAAGTGTTCTGTTGAGAGTTTCTGTTTGGTAGTTTTGTAGCAGTTGCAAGTAACTACATCCAGTTACAAAACGTTTGTACAAAAGTGTACTTTAGCTGCTGAACTTTGGCATACCGTCAATGGAATATTTAAGTAACTTTGTCTCCTTTGTTCCAAGTGTGAATAAAATGGCAATAAAACTCAAACATGTTTTTACTATTAAATAATACTTTCATACGTGGAGACAATTATGCCAATTAGTATAACACATCAGAAAGGATGGTGATGACTAACTAGGCCATTGAAACCAAACTGCCGGTGAAAATCTCTAAATAAAAATTTTAATAAAAATTTAGTGCTATATAAGGTTCACATAGGGTGGCAGTTAAGGATGGGATGACATTTGATTCGTATTCGAAATTTTGAAAAAAAATTCAAACCTTTTTCTGCTATTCGATTCAAAATTAAAAGCTACTTATATAAAGAAATATCCCTCGAATATTTTCCTTCATGTCCTCCGCCACAAAATCCATACCGGGCAATCTTACTTTCCGACTTAACTATGATTACATTACAGTAACAAATAAACTTCACAAAAAAACTATCGGTATTGTTTCAAGGGGTCGTTTGTTAGCAGTGTCGGTCGGGTTAAGTTTTAAGGCTAGGGTGTAGAGTAAGTTTAGGATTAGTTAAAGTTAGCTAGGGTTAGTTATGGTTACTTTAGGATTAGCATAAAACCGGTATTTGTGAAGGTTATTTATGTAGCGATGCCTGCGATAAATTACTGATGTTACGGTGATCACCAAGCTACGCGCAGTCGCTGTAGACCTTGTAGATCATGTTGAGTTTCACACAGGTTTGTTTTGTTAATTTTATTCTTTACAGGAATGTAAATTTCTTTATTTTGCAACCTTGTGTATGTATATGTACACATGATATGTGAGGAAAAGTGTGGCGGCTGTAATAGGTCAGAAAGTAAACAAAAAGATTGAGTGAAATTCCAGATTTGTCCCATCCTTAGTGACCGTTTCCACTTTTATTAAGTACACAGGAGTATCATGTATTGTTAATTATTCTAATGCTATATTTAACCATTTCAGTGCCAGCTAATACTGCACAACAAAACCTGCACACTGTTCTAAACTTGTATTTTATTGTGATTTAATTTTTGTTCCAAAAGCATAATACACAGTAACACAGACGACATAACATAAGTTAGTTTCACGACATCATTGAGCACTTAAGGACTGTCATTCAACATGTTTTGTATGGTAAACATATACAAAATTTGATACTATAATTTCCTCTTTATTTTGCTGTCAAACTACTGCAAAACTAAGTGTAATTTTTTTAACCAGCGGCCCAACTTTATCTCTGTGCATACTTGGTTTTTGTAATAATTGATCTTATTTCTCAATTAAAAATAGTTCACAAACACCAGCCAATGCCAACAGAAGTTGGAAAACCAGATTGGTGCAACTGCCAATCGACGAACTCAGCAACGCAGTTGTACTTCTACATAAAATTTCTTGTTTGGCATCAAATTGTTTCAAGATACACAAGACAAACCAGAGAACTTTGGAAAACAAGTGACAGTTATTACAACGTTAAAAAGTGTTAGTTGCTGTGCCCATTTCCCTTCTGGCGGCATAAATTTGGGTCCACGACTGACCATGTTATGTCCAATTCGCATTATAGCGAGTCGCGTTATAAAGAGGCGTGCTTGTACTGTGATTTTAAAGTGAAATAATTTTACCTTTCCCAGTGCATTTATAGTCTTTATATCTGTGTACTAGGTTCCAATATTATTCAAATTTTAGATTAAACGCAAAATATTTACAAGCTAACATACAGGTATAATGCACATTTCATAAATTTTGTGTCAGACCTACACTGTGGCTCTCACTGAGTGACATATGCTTCAGTTTTATCTGCATTCCTTCCATCAACGAGTTCATAATCAGTGCAACTAAGTACTGACATTACCTTTAGTCATGCGCTTTGTATGGACCAGCAGATAACTATTATTTGTAATTGGTGATATCGTCGTTAAGGATCGATAACTAGTACTGGTAGTTTCTCAGTATACTTATCAAACATGGTCATGATCACGATGGTTGATGTGATGGTGTTGTACGGAACTTAGATTAGGTCCAGCCCAGGACTAGCCGGTCAACTTGGAACGAAACACATGTGCACGACTATAAACGACTGTAAAACGAAGATGTCTTACCGTGCCAATAACCATGTATAAAAACGTTAATGCAGACATGTTGTCCGCGATTTAGCTTCTCATGAGAAGATATATGTGGCCTGAAGTAATAAAAATTTCACTAATGCACGGAAGTTCCGTTGCAAAGCTGTCACCCAAACAAATATGGCTGTCGCAGTGACGTGTAATCTCGCTCTCGCAGTGGTCTATAAACTTTGCCTTTATTAATAAAATTAGATAGTACGCTTTATCTCTACAGATGAATAACAATAAGGTGTTTACAAAAATATAATATAAATAATGTTAGATGCCAGAGAAAACGGGTAAGTTTGGCGGAAGTGATTTGTGCGTCTGCGCACTTTGGAATTTTTCTCAGCGTGAGGAGATTGACAGTTGTCAACAAATGTATTTTATGCTATAAAACACGAATATGTTAGCTTGTAAAGTGATTCAAGGGAATTATAGATTACTTTATACTTAGCCAAGGTAGCTAATGCGTTGTGGGAATAGCCGGCGAGAAACAACAGTAAACTGGTATGTTTATCCCCCGTAACCTGGTACGCCAAACCAGGTGTAGTCGTAGTAGAGTCGTGACTGCTGATTGTGAAACAAGCCAGACAATATAAAATGTCCATATACTGGCCTAGTCGGAGTCAGCTCCGCCTTACTTAATGGGATCGGCTATTAAACACTATGAGCTTAATACTGTACTGGCTATACTTGACAGACTATTTGACCACATATGATACATGGACATGGTGGATCGAATGGTCGAATAGCCTGGCCCTGGGGAACGTACTATTCGTCTGGATTCGGATAAAGAGCTCATGTTTGCATATCACTATTTGACTGGATAAATATAGACAAATAGGCTGAAATCGACTATACACTAGTTGGCCGGTTATGGACAAATAGCATATGTTTGCATATGCACTGTTTGACCGGATAAATACAAACAGATAGTCCGACATTGAGCATCACAGCAATTAAACAACGACCCATGATTTCACATGTTCTGTAAGTGAATTCACAAGTTCAACTGGCTCAATTCACGTAAATTCACCAGATTCTGTGAACAAATTTGGTGTGTCCACACATGTTTACCATGAAATCATGAGTTTTTAACGTTATGACACATGCCTGTGAAACCGCGTACCAGTTTTGACTCAGTACGACTCGTGTCAAAACTCGTGACAACAGGCAGAACATGTGTATTCATGTGAATACACATGAAAACATGTACTGGTAGAGCGGTACCAATTGTGAACCAGTATGACATGTGGCAACTGGTTCAGAAATGGTTCCTTGTTTGCTGTGATATGCTATTTGACCGGACAGATGAAAGATCGTTAGATGCACACCTCGAATACTGCTGCCCAGTGTGGGACCCATATACCACTCAAAACATCAACTATCTAGAGGGGGTCCAGCACCATGCAGCAAAGGTTTGTAGTTCATAACTACAGCTGGGAAGTGTACATATTTTGGTCTACCTTGGCCTCTGCTCTCTCCTGGCCAACCCTAGCTATGTAGAACACAGGAGGGCTGAGCTCAGACTTTCCACTATGTACAAAATTACAAACAATCTCCTAGACATCGATCCCAACTAATACCTCAAGCCCAGACACAGCCAAACAATATCCAACCAAATTCACGTCCAATTGCCAGTTTGTCCATCTCAATTGTGCTGCTTACAAGTGCGAATTTGAATTGAACTCCCACAAGAAATGTTTCCGGACATATAGCCTGAGTACCAGTACTGAGTATACCACTGTATACTCAGTACTATAGTCCCTCCATTTTCTTATTTCAATTTTTTTCTGTTTTGTTTTTCTGTTTCTTCCAACAATGAACCAGTCATTGTTCAATGATCAAGACTGATCAATCAACAAACTGTACACATCAGTGGAAGAACAATAAAAAAAAAGTAACAACTTAAATTTGGGTTGTTTTTATATTTTGCAAGACTAGTAAACCTTTTACAGAACTAGTAAACTTTTGTCTTTACTAAGCCCGTTGTCTAGTAAAATAAATGCCGAAGTTCTATCGCTGCATACTATACAGATACATAACTTCTCATAAAATGTGTGTGCAGGTCTATATAGACATGCACAATACACACACACACACACACACACACACACACACACACACACACACACACACACACACACACACACACACACACACACACACACACACACACACACACACACACACACACACACACACACACACACACACACACACACACACACACACACACACACACACACACACACACACACACACACACACACACACACACACACACACACACACACACACACACACACACACACACACACACACACACACACACACACACACACACACACACACACACACACACACACACACACACACACACACACACACACACACACACACACACACACACACACACACACACACACACACACACACACACACACACACACACACACACACACACACACACACACACACACACACACACACACACACACATTGCATAGTATTAAATATGTTATTTTAATATGTTTCTGGTATGAGAAGGTGTCCTTACCATCATTGAAAAAACAACTAAAAATGTCTGTATTATCAAACTGTGTGTATGTTTGTTTCTTGGTGTGTTTCACAGAGTATGGTGTGTTCACATCTCCATCAGTTTTGCACATTTTGAGTTGACATTTTGGATGTGATCTAGCTTACATGCTAACACATTTTTAGATTATTAATGGATTTAGATTCTTCAACATTTACCCAGTGGTGGGTGGATAACTTGGGGGCTCAGTAGTTCAAGAGGGCTGTGTTGTGTGGCTTTTGTTGCATCATGACTTGAGGTAAATTATGCATTATTTCATGTAAGTTATTATATACTGACTATTTGTTAGGTTGTGTTTTGGTGTTACAGAAATGCCAGGTGAAATTTGCTCGCAATATGTGACTGATTTCATAGATGTTAGAGTGTAACTTGATTACTGATTGTACCCAGTTGGTCATGGTTAGAGCAGTCTGGATAATGCAAAGACAAAGAAACATAGTAAATGAATGTCTAATATTTTGGTGTGATACAATGTGGAAAGTTAAACTTGCCAACGTGTTGGTTTGACTCCCATTTGATTCTATTGAATTTTATATGAGTTCTGTTGTAATGTACCACTTGGTATAACTCATTAGACACTTCTCTGAATCTGGGATATCATAATCATACATGACAAAACATGCAGCAACAAACAATGTCCATTAATTGTGTTTTTCAGACTTAGACCTGTTCCGCGATGTCATTGTTCAAAGCGAGAGAATGGTGGTCAACCAAAGCTGGTGTAGACGAGGAGTTTGACACCGGCTGTCTGTGTGTGGGGGACATTGACAACCGAGGCACAGGTGGTAAGACTGATTTACATGATTAGAACATTTAGAAAAAACTACATATGGGTGAAAGGTTGATGATGACACGTTTAAAGGAGGAGTTTGCAGATAGATTTAAAATTTCTGTTGACTATTGACCATTTGGTTTTGTATCTTGGAGCATGTATTGTGTTTGTTTACAGTTTAACGTAAGCCGTTGATTTCTGTCTGAATTCCAGATAAGATCATTATTGGCAGTTACCATGGTTACCTGAGGATCTATGAGCCTCATCCAACAAAGACAGAGGACGGCTGGACTGGCTTCCAGGCTCAGGATGTCTTGTGTGAGATGCAGCTTCCTCTGCCTATACTCCAAGTGGAAGCTGGCTTATTTGTCTCGTAAGTAGTTAATATTTATGTGCGTGCATGTGTATGTATGTGTGCATCTGTGCATTCGTTTCTGCATGTTTGCGGTGTGTGTGTCTGCATATATATGCATGCATGCATGTGTGTGCACTAGTCTACATTATTATGTGCATATATTTTGTTTTCATGTTTACAGAAATGTCAAAGGATTTTTGACTGTGTATCTATATTTTAATGCAATTCTTTATAGTCAATGTAATGCAATATTTTAGATGCAGCCTACAGCCTCAAGACAATAGTCACAAATATAATATCACACAGATATGGTGTTTTATGTTCCAGTGGTTCCGACAGTGTTCATCTGGCCATTCTCCACCCAAGAAAGCTGTCTGTCTACTCCCTCCTGGGTGAGTCACTTCTTTCTTTGTTGCTTTGTCGTCTCACATCTTTCTCATTCTGCTTTGTCCAACGTATGTTGTTTATACTGGATTAATATGTAACATATAGAGGAATCCACCAGAACTTCTATAACCAGTTGTGTTATCTGCCGAAAATATTCATTAAAACAAACACTATATTGATATCTTGTATTAGTGTCCATCCTTTTCTGGCTTAGAAAAAATTGAACGTTGTTGTTAATAACATTATTACGTATTGATGCACATAATATAGTCTTCATCCCCTCATCTCCCCTCTGTTTTCCACTACAGTCTTCATCCCCTCATCCCCCGGTGTGTCATACTGCAGTCTTCATCCCCTCATCTCCCCTGTGTGTTCCATTGCAGTCTTCATCCCCTCATCTCCCCTGTATATTCCACTGCAGTCTTCATCCCCTCATCTCCCCTGTGTGTTCCATTGCAGTCTTCATCCCCTCATCTCCCCTGTATGTTCCACTGCAGTCTTCATCCCCTCATCTCCCCTGTATGTTCCACTTGCAGTCTTCATCTCCTCATCTCCCCTGTATATTCCACTGCAGTCTTCATCCCCTCATCTCCCCTGTATGTTCCACTGCAGTCTTCATCCCCCATCAGTTCCACTGCATCTTCGATCCCGTACTCCTGTATGTTCCCTGCAGTCTTCATCCCCCATCTCCCCTGTATGTTCCACTGCAGTCTTCATCCCCCATCTCCCCTGTATGTTCCACTGCAGTCTTCATCCCCTCATCTCCCCTGTATGTTCCACTGCAGTCTTCATCCCCTCATCTCCCCTGTATGTTCCACTGCAGTCTTCATCCCCTCATCTCCCCTGTATGTTCCACTGCAGTCTTCATCCCCTCATCTTCCCTATATGTTCCACTGCAGTCTTCATCCCCTCATCTGCCCTGTATGTTCCACGGCAGTCGTCATCCCCTCATCTCCCCTGTATGTTCCACTGCAGTCTGCATCCCCATATCTCCCCTGTATGTTCCACTGCAGTCTTCATCCCCTCATCTCCCCTGTATGTTCCACTGAGTCTTCATCCCCTCATCTCCCCTGTATGTTCCACTGCAGTCTTCATCCCCTCATCTCCCCTGTATGTTCCACTGCAGTCTGCATCCCCATATCTCCCCTGTATGTTCCACTGTAGTCTTCATCCCCTCATCTCCCCTGTATGTTCCACTGCATTCTTCATCCCCTCATCTCCCCTGTATGTTCCACTGCAGTCTTCATCCCCTCATCTCCCCTGTATGTTCCACTGCAGTCTTCATCCCCTCATCTCCCCTGTATGTTCCACTGCAGTCTTCATCCCCTCATCTCCCCTGTGTGTTCCACTGCAGTCTTCACCCCCCATCTCCCCTGTATGTTCCACTGCAGTCTTCATCCCCCATCTCCCCTGTATGTTCCACTGCAGTCTTCATCCCCTCATCTCCCCTGTATATTCCACTGCAATCTTCATCCCCTCATCTCCCCTGTATATTCCACTGCAGTCTTCATCCCCTCATCTCCCCTGTATGTTCCACTGCAGTCTTCATCCCCTCATCTCCCCTGTATGTTCCACTGCAGTCTTCATCCCCTCATCTCCCCTGTATGTTCCACTGCAGTCTTCATCCCCTCATCTCCCCTGTATGTTCCACTGCAGTCTGCATCCCCTCATCTCCCCTGTATATTCCAATGCAGTCTTCATCCCCTCATCTCCCCTGTATGTTCCACTGCAGTCTTCATCCCCTCATCTCCCCTGTATGTTCCACTGCAGTCTTCATCCCCTCATCTCCCCTGTATATTCCAATGCTGTCTTCATCCCCTCATCTCCCCTGTATGTTCCACTGCAGTCTTCATCCCCTCATCTTCCCTCTGTGTTGCAGCCAGCTCAGGAGCAGTGTCCTATGGTGCACACTACCAACTGAAACTGGTGTATGAGCATAACCTTCAGCGGACGGCCTTCAACTTCTGCTATGGCCCATTTGGTGGGGTCAAAGGTCAGTAGTTATATGACACTGCAATTTATTTCTGTACTATAACAATGGTTTGATAGTGGTTGTAATGATATCATGAATAATGTCACGCCTACTTTGAGTTGTAACCAAATAAAAAAAGTCCACTTCGCCTAACAGCTGCAAAATGTCACATTCTATCATCGTACAGTAATGTGACAGTATAGTGACTTTTCTAAGTTAACTGCGCCAGTCACTCAGCTGACGGGGAATAAAGAGTTCAGAATTGACCCTTGCGTTCTAACATTTGATTTGCGACATTTGACCACATTGAATACGGAGCAAAATTATTTTGCTTTGACATCAAACTTTTACATGTGGTGCTGTGAATTGTATTGGATGTTATATGGCACTAATTTTGAATAATTTGCCTCGAAGCTGGGCATGGTGAGTGGTCCCTGTTGTGGTGTGATTGGTCCCTGCCATAGCCAGATTGAACTAAAGTCCTGACACTCCCGTACTGTGTTCTTCTCTCAGGAAGGGACTTCCTGTGTGTTCAGTCCATGGACGGCACTCTAACCGTGTTTGAGCAGGAGAGCTTTTCTTTCACACGCTTTCTCCCCGGGGCCCTGTTGCCGGGGCCAGTGACCTACATAGCACGCACCGACAGCTTCGTTACGGTCTCCTCCAGCCGCCAGGTGGAGTGCTACAAGTAAGTACAACAGTCGCCCTCTAGTGAACATTTCAGGCAAACGCATAATTTGCATTTTTACAAATTTACAATTTGTTCAGGAAATAGTACGATACAGTGGATAATTGCGCCATGCTCTATTGCCGAAACTGTCGATTGTTTTGAGAACTTTCTCTGCAGCTTTGTCCAGAATGAAATATATATATATATCTGAATCTGTCTTCATTTTGACAACACATGCAGCTTGTATGTAGAGTATAATATCTGGTAATGCAGTTTGGTAGGACGTTTTTCAACAAAAGTTAGTTTAAAAAAATTATTATACTTATTCAACATGGTGATTGTGGAGATGTTTGGAATTATTGTATGTGTTTTTAATGTTATGTCATATTGTTAACTTGATACGTCTAGGTGTCCGTCTTTCTTGTTTACTTCCTCCTGCCAGGTATCAGGTGTTGGCCGTGGCGTCTGAAACCAAAACCAAAGAAGAGTCGCAAAACATCAAAACTGGTAAAAGAGTCGCTGTAAGTATGACATGTTATGTTGATTTGTTAATGAGGTCTGATGGATGACGTGTGGCTTTGGAAAAACAATCCACATTGACCATAATTAGTAAGCGTATATACTATTTAAGGCACTCTTCAGGTATGTTTTATTATGTCAGTGCATGTGTATTACTGCATGGTGCATGGGATGCTAGACCATATAAAGACCACATCACATGATAACTCCAAAGGCTGGATCAGGGGGTAAATCTGATCAATTTAAAGGGTGTGTAAAGTGTTTTGTCTTAAATGTTTTTCTAAGTAGTAAATGTTTTTTTTACCAAGATACTTTGTACAAAATGAGAGCAGTGTTATTTCATTTCCTGAAGCGTATTTTAACAGGACTTGTATAATAGCTGCCAATTTGTGTGAAATCATGTGGTGAAATAGCTGCCACTTTATGTGAAGTCATGTGGTGAAATATCTTCCACTTTGTATGAAGTCATGTGGTGAAATAGCTGCCACTTTATGTGAAGTCATATGGTGAAATAGCTGCCACTTTGTGTGAAGTCATGTGGTGAAATAGCTGCCAGTTTATATGAAGTCATGTGGTGAAATAGCTGCCACTTTGTGTGAAGTCATTTCTTGAAATAGCTGCCACTTTGAGTGAAGTCATGTGGTGAAATAGCTGCCACTGAGTGAAATCATGTGGTGAAATAGCTGCCACTTTGTGTGAAGTCATATGGTGAAATAGCTGCCACTTTGTGTGAAGTCATGTGGTGAAATAGCTGCCACTTTGTGTGAAGTTGTGTTCCAGTTGCTTCCATGGTTTGTTTTGCTGTGTACAGGTGGATTGGACGTTTGGTCTTGGAGAGGAAGCCATACAAATAATGATGACAACATTTCCCCAGACACCGCCATCTATATACATACTTGGTACATAGTGTTTCACATATTTGTTTACCTGTATATTGTTCGTTATAGATTTACATAATTTTATATTGTATTATTATTTTTTATTTACAAATATACTGATATATGGCAAATAACTGTATGTATGTATAATATATATGTATGTATGTGTGTACACAGTTCTTTTCATATTTAGTTATACAGTGTACTGTTTATATAAATATTAATCAAACACATGTAAAATGTAAAGAAAGCCTGCAAAATAACATTATTTTTAATATAAATAATTTTTGGCTCTTACTAGAATAATAACAGCTTTACAATACCAGTAATATTAGTACCACAAACCTGTTTCTTTGTGAGACAATGAACAAGAAGTATGTTTACTTAAAACTGCAGTGCTGTCTTGTGGCTCTTGCAGGTGAGAGGAACATCTTTGTGTTGACGGAGGGTGGAAAACTGCGAATGATGCAGAAGTTTGAATTCAGCCCCAGCTGCTTCCTCCCGTACACGTCAGGTAAGTAGAAAACTGATTATTTCATCACCAGCTCAAACGTGTATCATATTCAACTAGACATTTATGATTTGTTGCAAAAAGGTTGTGCTGTGTTGCAAGATTTATGCTCTGCAAAACAACCGACCTCCATCGTGTAATAAATGTGTCATTGAAATGTTTTTCCTTAGTTAATCGATATGTCTTATTGCTAAGGATAGTGAATAGTGTGCTGTGGAACATCACAGTAGTCAAAATAAAATAAATAATGTTTTCAAATTAGTAGTTTGGGTTTGATAAAATTGATATTGATAACTATTTATTTGATTGTATATACTTAATTGTATTCGCATAATTGTTGATCAACCACGTTAGATTAAGTGTTAAATTTTAACAAATGAAAACGTAAGATTCAGCCATTGTTTCAGATAATTCTGATGTTTTTGTTGTCCTTAGCAGATCTGGGGATTCTGCTTTTTAAAAAAAATTCCGTAACATGAAGGTGGTCCCTTAATGTTGTGTCATTTCGTGTCAGTGTCGGAGGGCTCTATCAACTGCCTGGTGGCGACACACTCCAGCTCACTGATGGTGTACAGTGACATGACACTCAAGTGGGCAGCTCAGTTGTCCAACATCCCAATCCAGCTCAAGGTCGCGCGAATAAAGTGAGTGCTGCCACCTGGTGTCCAGCAAATTTGCCACATTTGTAGCTGTTATTTTCCAGAGAAACTTAAGTGAATGGAGTTATTGTGTGACCAGTGAACTTGAGGAACATGGTTGTTGTCATTTGTGGCCAGTAATCTTGAGGGAGTGATAGTGACGTGGTTGTTGTCATTTGTGGCCAGTAATCTTGAGGGAGTGATAGTGACGTGGTTGTTGTCATTTGTGGCCAGTAATCTTGAGGGAGTGATAGTGACGTGGTTGTTGTCATTTGTGGCCAGTAATCTTGAGGGAGTGATAGTGACGTGGTTGTTGTCATTTGTGGCCAGTAATCTTGAGGAGTGATAGTGACGTGGTTGTTGTCATTTGTGGCCAGTAATCTTGAGGGAGTGATAGTGACGTGGTTGTTGTCATTTGTGGCCAGTAATCTTGAGGGAGTGATAGTGACGTGGTTGTTGTCATTTGTGGCCAGTAATCTTGAGGGAGTGATAGTGACGTGGTTGTTGTCATTTGTGGCCAGTAATCTTGAGGGAGTGATAGTGACGTGGTTGTTGTCATTTGTGGCCAGTAACCTTGAGGGAGTGATAGTGACGTGGTTGTTGTCATTTGTGGCCAGTAATCTTGAGGGAGTGATAGTGACGTGGTTGTTGTCATTTGTGGCCAGTAATCTTGAGGGAGTGATAGTGACGTGGTTGTTGTCATTTGTGGCCAGTAATCTTGAGGGAGTGATAGTGACGTGGTTGTTGTCATTTGTGGCCACTAATCTTGAGGGAGTGATAGTGACGTGGTTGTTGTCATTTGTGGCCAGTAATCTTGAGGGAGTGATAGTGACGTGGTTGTTGTCATTTGTGGCCAGTAATCTTGAGGGAGTGATAGTGACGTGGTTGTTGTCATTTGTGGCCAGTAATCTTGAGGGAGTGATAGTGACGTGGTTGTTGTCATTTGTGGCCAGTAATCTTGAGGGAGTGATAGTGACGTGGTTGTTGTCATTTGTGGCCAGTAATCTTGAGGGAGTGATAGTGACGTGGTTGTTGTCATTTGTGGCCAGTAATCTTGAGGGAGTGATAGTGACGTGGTTGTTGTCATTTGTGGCCAGTAATCTTGAGGGAGTGATAGTGACGTGGTTGTTGTCATTTGTGGCCAGTAATCTTGAGGGAGTGATAGTGACGTGGTTGTTGTCATTTGTGGCCAGTAATCTTGAGGGAGTGATAGTGACGTGGTTGTTGTCATTTGTGGCCAGTAATCTTGAGGGAGTGATAGTGACGTGGTTGTCATTTGTGTCCAGTAACCTTGAGGGAGTGATAGTGACGTGGTTGTTGTCATTTGTGTCCAGTAATCTTGAGGGAGTGATAGTGACGTGGTTGTTGTCATTTGTGTCCAGTAATCTTGAGGGAGTGATAGTGACGTGGTTGTTGTCATTTGTGACCAGTAACCTTGAGGGAGTGATAGTGACATGGTTGTTGTCATTTGTGGCCAGTAACCTTCAGGGAGTGATGGTGACATGGTTGTTGTCATTTGTGGCCAGTAATCTTGAGGGAGTGATGATGACGTGGTTGTTGTCATTTGTGGCCAGTAATCTTGAGGGAGTGATGATGACGTGGTTGTTGTCATTTGTGGCCAGTAATCTTGAGGAGTGATAGTGACGTGGTTGTTGTCATTTGCGGCCAGTAATCTTGAGGAGTGATAGTGACGTGGTTGTTGTCATTTGCGGCCAGTAATCTTGAGGAGTGATAGTGACGTGATTGTTGTCATTTGCGGCCAGTAATCTTGAGGAGTGATAGTGACGTGGTTGTTGTCATTTGCGGCCAGTAATCTTGAGGAGTGATAGTGACGTGGTTGTTGTCATTTGCGGCCAGTAATCTTGAGGGAGTGATAGTGACGTGGTTGTTGTCATTTGTGGCCAGTAATCTTGAGGGAGTGATAGTGACGTGGTTGTTGTCAGTTGTGGCCAGTAATCTTGAGGGAGTGATAGTGACATGGTTGTTGTCATTTGTGGCCAGTAATCTTGAGGGAGTGATAGTGACGTGGTTGTTGTCATTTGCGGCCAGTAATATTGAGGGAGTGATAGTGACGTGGTTGTTGTCATTTGCAGCCAGTAATCTTGAGGGAGTGATAGTGACGTGGTTGTTGTCATTTGCGGCCAGTAATCTTGAGGGAGTGATAGTGACGTGGTTGTTGTCAGTTGAGGCCAGTAATCTTGAGGGAGTGATAGTGACGTGGTTGTTGTCAGTTGTGGCCAGTAATCTTGAGGGAGTGATAGTGACGTGGTTGTTGTCAGTTGTGGCCAGTAATCTTGAGGGAGTGATAGTGACATGGTTGTTGTCATTTGTGGCCAGTAACCTCGATGGGGTGATTGTGACATGGTTGTTGTCAGTTGTGGCCAGTAATCTTGAGGGAGTGATAGTGACGTGGTTGTTGTCAGTTGTGGCCAGTAATCTTGAGGGAGTGATAGTGACGTGGTTGTTGTCATTTGTGGCCAGTAATCTTGAGGGAGTGATAGTGACATGGTTGTTGTCATTTGTGGCCAGTAACCTCGATGGGGTGATTGTGACATGGTTGTTGTCAGTTGTGGCCAGTAATCTTGAGGGAGTGATAGTGACGTGGTTGTTGTCATTTGTGGCCAGTAATCTTGAGGGAGTGATAGTGACGTGGTTGTTGTCATTTGTGGCCAGTAATCTTGAGGGAGTGATAGTGATGTGGTTGTTGTCATTTGTGGCCAGTAATCTTGAGGGAGTGATAGTGACGTGGTTGTTGTCATTTGTGGCCAGTAATCTTGAGGGAGTGATAGTGACGCGGTTGTTGTCATTTGTGGCCAGTAACCTCGATGGGGTGATTGTGACATGGTTGTTGTCAGTTGTGGCCAGTAATCTTGAGGGAGTGATAGTGACATGGTTGTTGTCATTTGTGGCCAGTAATCTTGAGGGAGTGATAGTGACATGGTTGTTGTCATTTATGGCCAGTAACCTCGATGGGGTGATTGTGACGCTGGATGAGCATGGTCAACTGAGTTGCTGCTACCTGGGCACGGACCCTGCCATGTTCACGGTGCCATCGTCTGAGGTTCGTGAGATCGACTACAAGAAACTGGACCAGGAGATGAAACATCTGCAGGAGATTATCAAGAAGGACGCCAACAAGTACTGTAAGTGTCACATCACAACCGACTGCTGAGATCATGTACTTGTTTACCTACAGTGATGGTGTAGCTAATGCAAAGGAAATAAAATGTTTTAGGATACTAGTGTTTTTTATGGAATTATTGTGAACGAATAGATGACATTGTGTGACTAGTCTTTGATTGCCTTGTAAGTGTTTAGGTGTACTGAGATATGTGATACGTATGTAGCACATATAACTACAATGGGAGATATATTTACTATAAAGTTTAATGCTTTATTATGCTGTGTTGAAACATGCAAATACATTTAATGCAAATAGACCACATGCATGCATATAAAAACATGTGCAAACATCACACACATGCAAAGACACACACACCGCTACACACACACATAGATACACACATCTACACACATAGACACATAGACACATACACATACATACACACTCCATCAGATACTATATATAAATTATAGCTGATCAACTCAACCCATTCTTTCAGCTGTAGTTGTTATGTCAACATTCATGTCTTTCACATTTCAGCTGTCATGCCGTCCTTGTCCAAGTCCGATGATGACATCTCCATCCACGTATCAGTTCCATTCAACCTCGATGAACACAGCGTATGTGTCTTCTGCTCATATATATATATATATATATATATATATATATATATATATATATATATATCTTTCATTTTATATTAAATATTAATGCTAGCAGTGTGAATATGTTCAACAATAAAATTGACAGTTATCCAGGGAGTGCGGGTTATATGTACCCCGGGTAGGTGGTAAATTGCCAGAATCTTGATAAGCCAAAGGCTTCCTTGTCTGCACATAGTCTGGAGCTTGTAGCTCTAAAAGGCAATCTTGTTAAAGCTAAAATTCTGTATCCTTTGTGACACACTGACCTGTACTTGACAGTTTCTTCTGGTGGTGTCTAAATAAACGTGATTTGGTCTGTGTTATGCTATGTGCTTTGATGCCTTCTGTTATTTGTAGAGGGCCGCGGAGGTGGAGATAGAGGAGGAAGACCCAATCCCCTCCATCACAGTGAAGGTGAGCTTCGTGATCATTCCTGTTCTACTGTTAATTAGCACGATTAATTGGTGCTTTTCAAAGATTAAAACTAATGGGAGTTTAGAGAATAAGTTCTGAACTCAGTCGATTGTTAAAGTTGTGACGTCTCTCCCACCAGCCAGGATCATCCTGGTTGGCAATTATTAGCAGGAAGTCAGCCGAACTAATTGTCTGTAAAATAGGAAAACACGAACGCACTACTCATGAAAAGATTTCGGCTTACACTCTCAGCTTCTGCAGTAGTACCAAAATTATCTTTTTATACTGTGAATGTAATGTTTTCAGTTTGAGCATTTAGCAAGTGCAACTTTGTGTTTGTGAACACTATTGTTAAACACAATTTGTATTTGTTTGATATGACATGTCATGAATCGCTGACACTTCACAGATCCAGCTGAAGTGCAAGATCCATGTGAACAATGTGCGGGTGAATATAAATGTGGAGCTCCCTCTGGTGGCCAGCACCAACACCATCAAATTCTCGTCACTTGGTGAGTCGATCAATATCGTAAAGTTACACTGTGAAGACATTTCTGTGAATACTGGTGATATTAATCATTATGATTACATGTGTTGTTGTAGTAATATATAAATAGTCATGATGTGATGAAGCCTTTTGATGATGACCTGAAGATATATCGAGACGTCTGTAATAATATGGTAGTATATGATGGTTTCCATATTGAAGGCTGATGATGATGACTGTATTAATGATATGATAATGACTATATTGATGATGTGACGATGATTGTATTGGAGTCATGATGATGACTACCGGTATTGATGACTGTATTGGTGAATGGTGACATGTTGATGACTGTATTGATGATAACATGATGCCTGTGTTAGCAACTTGGCGGTATATAATGATCATGAATGTAAAGACATCATTACTACTGTAACAGTGGTGACTGTAATGATGCTGACTGTAATGATGATATATTGATGACTGCATTGATGACATCATCATGACGACACTTATAATACAGTGGTGACAATGACTAACTGATGACGTGTGTGTTGTCCTGTAGAGCCGGGCCACCCAGGAGAAGCCATGGTTGTGTTCTACATGAAGCACACCATGCTGCCAACTGACCTCAAGGGCTGGGCTACAGTCGTCTATGAGAACACAACAGGTGCAGTGTTGTAAACTTGGCCATGGCGCCAACTCATGCTCATCACCCATGTGGAGAGGCTAGAGAGCCTGTGCAATTTGACACAACACCACGGACATATTGTGCATCCATATAGCAGATTCTGTTTCCTGTATTTTATTTGTGTTCATAATGGAGTGCTGTGTTCATATCTAGACTAAGTTACTCATTTGTGTTTAAAAAAACAAAGAACATACCATTGTGTGAAACCTGTTGTTAAAGTAAAACAACATACATATCGGACATTAGACAGCTTATTGTCCCACACACACACATGATACACATGTACGGATATGTAGACATTAGACATGTACACATGTGGACGAAGACCTGCATTTATTCATTATGCACACACACATACCCACGCACATATCAGCATGCGCACACACATATACACTCACATACACATCAGCATGCACACACACAGCACACAGTCACACACACACACACCATTGGAATTGGTTTTATTTATTCTAATGATGTTGTTTTGTTGTGATTCTGCAGGTGCTCCACGTGTACTACAAGCAGACATCCGACTGCCCATTCGACTCGTGGTCAAGCCTTGCTTCCCGGTCAAGAATGCTAACTTCCGCATCACCATAGATACCAACAAACCACCGGTCAATCTGAATGACCTCTTTCCTGGTCAGTACACCCACAGTCATCTGTCAGATATCATGGTCACATTTACAGGGATTGGGCATTTGCCAGTAGCTGAAACAGGCAATAATAGATCAATACTACAGTGTATTAGCAATAGCAGTACAAAATTATTACATCAGACAAAATGTTATACAATTTGTGAATTGGTCATAATAGGATGGTTACAACCCACTGTGCAATGGTTTAAATGTATTAGTATTTTAATATATTTAATTATTTGTTAAGATCGATTGATATTTAAATAAAGATGGCATAAGTTGCACTGTTTATTAAGTTTATTTCCAAGTAAAGATTTATTGATGATAAATATTAAAAGAATTCCATATTTATTAGTTGCCATCTGATAGAAAACTTATAATAGTGACGGTCAAATGGTTGACAACAGTTATATCATTGAATGCTGCTATACATATTTATAGAGTAGGTATAAACAAGAAATGTGCCTACCTGACAGATGCCTTTGGTGTGTTTCCAGATCTGCTGGGTGAGAACGCAGGAGGAGCAGGCAATGCCCTCGGGTTCCGCTACTACGGACTCGCCCCTGTCATCACAGTGCTCGCTTCAAAAACTTCACGTAAGGCTCCACTAACCCTGTCATGCAGACAGTTAAACTACTGTGTGAATATTCCTAACTAGTCGTATGTTACAGGAGAAAATGGCTGCATTTGGTGAAGCAAGATTTTTTATATAGTTATATATAATATAATAATTATTTACATTTTTAATTGGAAAATTAACATAAAAAATAATTGATTACTTGATCGTTGTAATGTTCTTTCTTCAAAGCCAGGGTTATGTGTTAATGTAAGTTATTTCTGTGTAGAGTTTATACCTACAGTGTTAATTTAGCCCAGGATAAATAACAAAATATGTTGATGGATCTAATATGACACTATGTCTTCATCACAATAAAAATTATATGCATAACCTTCTTACCAGGGTCTTGAAACTATGAAATAAATCATGCTGCCTGTTGCACAATGATTTGACATCACATATGACCTAACTCTGCACAGTGTAGACACATTTTCCATGGTTGAAACACTAAATAGATGGGACTTTTATATCATCTTGATTCACATCTTCTAACTGAGTAACATTTGATTGATTGATTGATTGGTTGGTTGGTTGGTTGGTTGGTTGGTTGGTTGGTTGGTTGGTTGGTTGGTTGGTTGGTTGGTTGGTTGGTTGGTTGGTTGGTTGGTTGGTTGGTTGGTTGGTTGGTTGGTTGGTTGGTTGGTTGGTTGGTTGGTTGGTTGGTTGGTTGGTTGTTGGTTGGTTGGTTGGTTGGTTGGTTGGTTGGTTGGTTGGTTGGTTGGTTGGTTGGTTGCTTGGTTTTGGTTGGTTGGTTGGTTGGTTGGTTGGTTGGTTGGTTGGTTGGTTGGTTGTTGGTTTGGTTGGTTGGTTGGTTGGTTGGTTGGTTGGTTGGTTGGTTGGTTGGTTGGTTGGTTGTTGTTGTTGGTTGGTTGGTTGGTTGGTTGGTTGGTTGGTTGGTTGGTTGGTTGGTTGGTTGGTTGGTTGGTTGGTTGGTTGGTTTTGGTTGGTTGGTTGGTTGGTTGGTTGGTTGGTTGGTTGGTTGGTTGGTTGTTGGTTGTGGTTGGTTGGTTGGTTGGTTGGTTGGTTGGTTGGTTGGTTGGTTGGTTGGTTGGTTGGTTGGTTGGTTGGTTGGTTGGTTGGTTGGTTGGTTGGTTGGTTGGTTGGTTGGTTGGTTGGTTGGTTGGTTGGTTGGTTGGTTGGTTGGTTGGTTGGTTGGTTGGTTGGTTGGTTGGTTGGTTGGTTGGTTGGTTGGTTGGTTGGTTGGTTGGTTGGTTGGTTGGTTGGTTGGTTGGTTGGTTGGTTGGTTGGTTGGTTGGTTGGTTGGTTGGTTGGTTGGTTGGTTGATTCAATTTGCAGTGACCAAATGTCAGCAGACTAGACCTATAAGAATAAACATGAGAATACATTAATAGTGTTTTCATACAAATGCGCTCCGTTCTCACTAAAGATAATCAGTTGAATTGAATCAAAATTCTACAAAAAAAAGAACATGTGTTTTTACATCACCAAATGGTTGTTTTCAGAACGATATCGTCTCCAGTCGGATGAGTTTGAATTCATGTGGCTGGTACTGAATGAACTTGTGACGCGACTGTCAAGTTACTTCGCCAGTCATAAACAGGTCGACTTCAAGGTCAGCTACACAGGCGACCTCCCTCTGCAGGAGTACTTCGTGATCATCGAGCGACACTTTGAGGTATCTGATTCTCCTTCAGTATGTAAATGTTTTAATGCATAACGTCATGGAAGGGTGGTCTTTCTTTAGTCTAAGTTAGATGTTGTTTACTGTCGACCGTTTATTGTTTTTCTTTTTCAATAAATATAAACTTCACACGTGCATTATATATTTGAATCTATGTGAACATATGCAGTGATCTATTTGTGTGCTTCATTGTTGAAGCAGTTTGTGTGTAAACATTGGTATTTAAGATTGAAGTCATACTTGTTCTAGGAATAACTTCCGTCACATTTGAGTGGATTATTCGTTTGTCCACAGTTCATTTTGTTATCGAATACTGCATATTTCTGATGTCAATGCCAGTTGTATGTTGACAGATGACAATCTCTATGTTGACAGTGTCGTCTCACAGATGACAATCTCTACAAGTTGCTGGCAGATCGTGCTGCTCAGTTTCGTGCCATCCAGCGCCGCTTGCTGACACGATTTAAGGACAAGACGCCGGCACCACTTATCAACCTTGACACCCTGATAGACGGCACTTATAGACAGGTGTGTAGTGCATATAGTGCACTTCATGATGCATTGCAGTGGTGCATTTATTGATGCACAAACAGAGACGAACAAGGAACAAAATATTGCTGCGATCCATGTCACTGGTTTGATACATTGGAAATGTGCAAGAAGCTAAAAAACATACTCCATTACGAATAATATATTATTATGTTATTACAGTTCAGTTTGTCATGTAGAGTTTTTTTAATATTCTGTAACTACTGTCTTTAAAGAGTGGAGTGGATGGTTATTTTCAGTGTTTTCTATAATAAATGTTGAATACAGTTATGAATCATGAACATGACATAATGTTGTCATAGAAATAAAATGTGTCGTGCTGTCCCAACCTCCTGTTGTGCACTTGCAGCTAATCGCCATGGGCGATGCAGTCGAACAGAACACACAAGTCAAACACCAGATGGCAGTGCGTCTGAGTGCCGCAACGCGACTGCTCAACCTGCTGATTCGCCTGTGGCAGGACATGTCTGAGGAGGAGGCAGCTGTCCTCGAGGCCACTCTCACACCAGACATCACTGAGAGCATTTCTAAGGTAGGGACGTTGAACTGAAACACAGGCGGCTTTTTTATCTGAAGAAATGACAATGTGTCTCAGTTGTGCATGACTTAGACCTAGTGATACCCTACTCATGTTAATAAAGATCACACAGTTGAAGGAAAGAGAGAGAAAGCTAATAAAGTGTTTATTGGCATACATTGTTATTCAGTTGGATTGTACGAATATCATTTCCTGATGGATATGTCGGAACATGATTCTGATATAAATTGGCATTTTATGAAAGGTCAGTTAGGGCTGTTTGTTGTTTATTCCATTCTTGATCTGAAGGTTTTTTTACCATAACATTCCATGCTTTCTTCTGCAGAAAAAAGCTGAGTTAGTGGAGGTAGGTGGAGCCACCAGTTTTGTGTGCTGGCTGGCTGGTTCTCGTCAGCTTTTTGGGGCCCTTTTTCTTCATGTATTTTGTTATATTGGACACACTGTGGTTTTGAATGTTGTGACAGCCCCACAATGCACGCACGCACACACACACACACACACACACACACACACACACACACACACACACACACACACACACACACACAAACACACACACACACACACAACACACACACACACACACACACACACACACACACACACACACACACACACACACACACACACACACACAACATGCACGCATGCATGCACACACACACACACACACACACACACACACACACACACACAACACACACACACACACACACACACACACACAACATGCACGCATGCATGTACATACACACACACACACACTTCATGTGAAACACACCCAAACAAACAAACAAACAAACAAACAGTCGTTTACACCAACATTGAATGTGCATCACCAGATGGTTATTGATGAAAATGTGTGTAATGGAATCTCTGGCTGCATGTTACCGTTGTACCTCAAAGGTGATACATCTTGTTTGAGTGATGAAGAAAGAGAAGCCCTGCAGCACTGTCAAACACCGCTTACGTGACTCGCTTGTGTGACATGACTTTGTGTGACACGACTCTGTGTGATGTGACTCGAAGCACTACTTTCGGAACCGTTAAATCAGTCCACTGATTGTTCAATCATGCATTCACCGCAGAGCACGCTCAGTGCCATCCAAATGTATCTAAGCATCAGGTTGGCCAAAGTGATTTAAGATGATACGCACAAACATTAATAGCCTATTATTAATGCTGAATGGAGCAGCACACATAAAAATCGGTCAACTTGATGCTTAAATATTTTGGTCTCACTAAATAGTCGGTGGACTACCAGGTAGTTGAAGTGTTTCTGTATTGTCAGGATTACAACCGATGTCCAGGGAATTAATATTCAAATGATTTGATTCTGTTGAATGGTGCTGATGCTTTACAGTAAAGCATTGTTGTAACTTAGAAACACGACTAATATTACTGAAACTTAACTAAGTAGATAGATATTGTTTTTCTTGACTGTTTCTTTGGCCCATTCTTCAACACTCCTACCTCTGCAGGAATGTGTCATTAACATTCACAGTCAGTTCTACCAACATATCTAACACTGATATCTCCATTTGCGAAAACACTCCCCACCCCCATTGCCTCCCTGACTTCCCTGTTTCCCTGTTCTCAGGGCTGGGAGGAGACGGTGGACGCATCCATCACCCACCTGCTGAGGACGAGTCTGTCGAAGAGTGCCAAGGACCAGACAGTCAACCCCAGCCCACTGACCCTTCTGAAGGACACGTCCAAGCTGAAGAAACACATCACCCTGCTGTGTGACCGTCTGGGCCGCGGCGCTCACCTCGTCCCTGAGGGCAGTGCCGGAGAAGCAGGTGAATTTACTTCTTTTCTTTCTGATATCCTGGTCAGTTAAACATAGTCTCGCTTAACCGACTGTTGCTCGACTGTGTAACTTCATCGAGAAGACAGTCTGGTGACTTTGCCAGCATTTGAATGTTATCCGTGTGGGGCTAAACAATGCTGCCACCTCACTGATACTGGATAATCCTCCCGTAATTCCTATTTTATAAATTCCCGCCGGTCATGCTACAGCTCGTGTCACATGATGCAAGTCATGTGACACTACCTGGAAATTCAGTCCGCTGAAGAAGACCATGAGAAACGGTCGATATATACGGAAGAAAACAAAAAGAGTTTTTTGAGAGGTAATTTCTTTTTATTTAACTGCAAATTTTAATTTTTATTTATTTTTGTATTAATATAAGTATAATTTTGAATAGTTATTTTTATAATACAGCATTATCTGATAAAAAGGATCCTTATTTTATTTGTTATTTCAAATTCGGCCTGAAAACAAATCAGCATCTCTACTCTCTACCCTAATCTGGGGTAAGGCCGCCCTGTCGGTTACATCAGCAGCCCAGTAATATCCCAGGTGGAGTCGAGAGGCTGAATAGTGCTGCCACCTCACGGAGTCTGGGTAATCGAGGCTAGGTCTCAAGTGTTTTCTCATTCTGGTAGTCCTTCATAATTATGGTCTCTCTCTCTGTGTTATCTCTCGTTTGTGAAACTAGCTTAATTGTCCTTCCTTGTATTGTTTGTAGAATGTCTGTGCCCTTCATGTGGCGTGGGCTGTAAGGACAACATCCAAATGAAGTCTAACTATTGAAGTCTAACTACAGGGATACAACTAAAAAGGGGTACACTGTACAATCAAAACAATCAGTGCCACAGATTTTGTATCACTGTTTTGGTTCTGACAAATTTTGTCAGAACCAAAATTCTGATCTCTCTTCTTTCTTCATATAACTGAAACTTGTGCACTTTGAACTTTACTTTATTTTTATTATATGTAAACACCATAATTCTATTTCTAGGAATACACAGTTTAAATAAATTTAATCTGATTTGATTTTTCACACAGCGAGACACGGGGAGACAGCAAGGAAAGCAAAAAGCGCAATCGACTCCACCCACACGGACCTGGGTGTGCCACTGGGGAGTAAGTTTGGGGAGAAGAAGAACAGGCACCGACACGAGGGTGGAGACTTGGGCGCCTTGAGGGTGCCAACAGACAATAAACTTCCTCCACTTGGTGGCAGCACAGGTAACTACAGTGTTCAGCTCATATTTAATCGAAATTAACCCTCACCCCCTGGCATGAGGTGGATAGAAATGCCTGGGGTTGAGCGACATTTCATTAACCCTAGTCCCCTGGGCGAGTAGCTATTTTCCACTCATTCGATTAAACTAATTATGCTGTGTTATCAGTTATAAAATTGACATTTATTTAAGGAGCATTGCAGGTCTACCAAGTCATTTGCATAAATGTTCGCATTTCGGTGAATTTTATCACAAATGGGGACTAATGTCTTTTCACAGGGATGAGTGACATATTAAGGCTACTAGTCCTCTGGGCTAGTGGGTTAAAGTTTTAATTTCAACCCTTGTATATAATAAATACCAACCAATCAAATGCATTTATTTAATCAAATTAAATATATGAATGAAAGAAGCAAAGAATGTAAGAGAACAGATTTATAAAGCATACACCATAATAAAATATTTATGTTACTCCCATGTATATCATACTTGAAAGTGGCATTCTGCATCACATTAACGTAATTAATGATGCAGACATACGTGTCATTGTTATTATTATAAAACTGCACATGCAATTGATTATTATGTTTGGCAATGGTAGCTTTCTGTTTGCTATTATGTGCTTGAAAATTATTTAATGATTAAAAAAAACTGGTCAAACTTACATTAAATGAAGTTCATAACTTATTGCCATAGAAACTTAGGTTCCTCCATTTAAAAAAAATCTCTGGGATGTAGGTGGTAATGTAAGAATATTTAAATATATCTGTAATGTTTCTTTTGCTCAAAAGGAGACATGGAAATAAGAAAGCACCACACCCGTAAGGACATTCCTGACCTCGATGAACTTGGAACCGACAGCCAACGCCACCTGGTGAATGGAAGTGAACTGGCAGGGATGTGATTGGTGCGTCTTAACCTGTCATTTACAACATTCTGCTTGCAGTTATTTCTTTAGCACTGCCCTGGCTTAACCACCCCTTCCAATCTTCCACCATTTTTATATGTTTGAAACTTTCTTGATAAATTGATGTGGTTTCAGTTCACCAGGTAGCACCACTGTCAGGCCACGTGAAATAGTCATACGTTGTTCCAAGGACCACCATGTGGCACCACTGTTTATGTCTTAGCGCCTACTAGGACTGGTATGCTCCCATAGGCTCCAACATTCCCACCGTTCATGAAGGAAATACGGCTTTAACCACTCAATCCCGCTTTCCCACTTATTATGAAATGCCTCGTTTTTATTGTTTAATCGTCAGTAAAAATAAGCCCATTGCAAACCCGGCCATTCTAGGCACAGGGGAGTTCTACAGCCTGAAGTGATTTCACATTCCTGGTTTTACCCCAAACAAACATAGCTAATAAAATGGCAAACAGTAAAAACAATATGGAGGACAACGTTTCCTGCTTCTCATGAACAGCTGGTGACACTGATGTATTCGTGTTACCAGGACGGTCTGTTGTGATGCTGGTAACCACTTGGTGTAAAGGAACTAAATAAAATGACATGGTCACGGGAATAAGTCTTAGTTAAAGAAATCATAATGATGATAATTGCTACGTTTGATTTATTAATGAGTTCTTGCACCACAGTTGGGTGTAAGCGAGTTTGTAAACAAAACTGTTCTCATCAGTGTTTACAGAGTTTTGTCTATGCTGGTAATGCTCACCGATTGTTTGTGTCTTTATCATCAGCTGGTGGAACAGGACCTTCACATCAGTGTCTTCATCTCCGCCAGCCTCCGTATCCACACACAGGGACTCGTGTCTGCTACACAAGTACACACCCACCACACAGAGTGTAGGGCCTCTCATGTCACGTTGAATGCAACACTACTGTAAGAAATATTACATCAGTTCTTGACAGGCTACCACCAGGTGCATTGGACCATGACCACTGATGTCTTTTTCTCTATATAACCTGTCGTCTCGCTATAATAGCATTGACAACTAATGGCTGACTATGACTGCCCCCGTTCCTGAGTTCCTAGTTATGCCACTCAATATTATCTTGTTTTTCTTGGGTGGCATTTATGGATGCACAATACTTGTGAATTGAACATACTACATGTGTTAATACGATGTGTACTATGGATGCAATATTAGCATGTTCACTTGACAGGGACCATATACGAAGTACTGAAGCAAGTACCGGTGTTCTAGTAGGCGAGCTGTCAGCTTGTGCTAGTGTGTGTTTCTCCTACACTAGACTGTACAGTATTGCACAATGCCAATGGCGAATGCCTGTATACGTAATTACGTATCATTAGCCTGTTGCTGTACTCGCTATAAATCTCTGTCATCCTCTTTCTTTGCAAGTGTTTGATACTGTGTGGTTGAGATACTCGGGAGGTGTAACCAGCAGGACTTGGCCGACAGTGATAGACTTGTGCATGTGCAGATTTCCCGTCAGTGCTGGGCAGCTAGCTAGGCATTATGGGTTTCCACAAGGCAGGTAATTGTGTTCAGGAACAGAAAGGGACAGGTTACTATTATTCATAGTGCATTTTTTTTCTTATCCAGCAAACAATAATTTAACAACCTTTTCTTGGCAAGTTGCGTCATCCGGAGTCTTATGGTGCAAATGGGGATAGTTTTGGTGCTTCTGTAGAGTCAAGTGACCTCCCTGTAGATTCAGATTATGCATTACAGTAATATAGTGAAAGCATTGCAGTGCACGCACAAGTACAATGTGAACAGGGTACATGTGTTGGAACACATGGGGATATTTAAAAACATTGAAATTATTTAGTTTTAGTTTAAGCAATTGTGTTAATTAATTTTGAACAACATCACATGTATTGTAATGTTCTGTAGCATGTTATTAGTGTCATTGTTGGAAATGTAATTGTGAAATGTCCGTCCTAGATTGCTGTGAAGCTCTCTCTTGCCGCATTTCCTGTACAAACGTGTTCATCGAGAACTGAACAAGTCTGTATTTTGTGTAATTGAGCTGTGTATATAAATATGTATAATATGACCAGGACAACTACATGTACATTGTCCCCAAGTGTAAAGGGTGTTGTTGTAATCTGTGCATTCCGTCCATATTGTGAACTATAATGAACATGCCTTGATTGGAATTCTGTATCCGTTCCACAAAGGTTGTAATGTTATAAATATAACATTCTTAATAGGTTCAGTTTAAAGATCTTGTTCATCTTTTGTGTAACATAAGTTGTATGATTATAGCCAGTTCTACAAAGCATTTTATAAAAACATTCTTGAAATGTATATAAAACTACTTCATTTTAAAAGATCTCACTTCAACAGATTTTGCTGGTACATACAATGTATATTGACTAATTTGTACATATCAGCTATTGATTTTGGTTTCAGAACGTAGTGTTAGACAAACCGTTAAATTATCTTTACTTGATCTAGTTCAAAATTTGCAAAAAAATCATACTTTCACAAGTTATCTAACAATCAAATCGTTGATCCAATTTTTTTTACAAAAGTATTCACTTTGATTATTTATGCATTTCATGTGTTGATATGAACGAACTACATTATTCGAGGAAGAAGCCGCCCAGTATTCCAGTTGTTTGGATCTTTCATAATTAAAAGGCCTCCGTAATTAAAATGAAATATTTTACAGTTACAAAACAATTGTGTTGTACAAAAGCATTTGCCATTACAAAAGCAGTTGTTATTAAAAAAAATCGTTTTGTGTGTACAATATCGTGTAATTATCGGCAATGCGAAAATTGTTGAAA
>JAODUO010000526.1:135000-140000 GCA_025642075.2 Ridgeia piscesae
ATTCACGCATGACACCGTCAGACAGCGAGACCCGGCCCAGGCTGACCGCGAAAGTACAGCTTAATATCCGCGCTGGAGGGGCGGGTTGGCTGACTTCGGTGTCATTCCGTCGGGAGTTTCCGCTACACGCAAACTCGGTATTATTATGTTGGGTGTAGACTGCGCATTCGTGGCTAACAGAAGGTGATCACTGCTTTTTCAGCAGACTTCCCCGAAACAAAGTTTACATTCGATTTCACGGAGGACATCCAGCTTCACAAATTACATTTGCATTGCACACGAAGATGTTACATGCCGCAAAGAAAGACCCCCTCGCAGGCATGTGTTGTTATCTTTTAGGTGATGGACGCGTATATTTGGGTTGTTGGTCGGTCTTCACCACATATCACGGGGAAATGCATAAGTGTCGGAACGAAATGAATACGGCGGCTGAACTGAAGTTTCTGTATCACTTCCGCCCAGTCACCGGATATGACGACATGATATCGGGAAACGGAGGGGAAGGAGCGTACTATTATCAACTGTTTGTCGTAGCGCCACCATGACCAACTGTTGTAGCATACAGTCCAACGGAAAAGTTGCAAAACATTAAATTGTTTCTTATTCTGTCTTCTCGTTTCACCAGTTTCTCCGCTGTCAGTTCGACTTACACATCGGGTGTGTGCTATTCAATCTTAGGCGAATTTCACACATTTTACTGCGGAAACTCCAACGCAAACTCCTCGTTGTCAATAAACCTCGTTTTCAAACAAAACACGTAATATTGTCTTAAATATTAGGGGCTAAGTTTGTCTTCGCCCTCCCCCAGCAAAACAGTTACGCTACAAAGTCCGCGTTCTTTAACTATTGTAAACCCCCGAACACAATTATTGACAGGTGTCAACCAGTTAAGGCCCCCGGTTCCGATACGCATATGGAATAAATGGATGCATAGCACAGCGACGTCCTACGTGGGTATATCAGAACGAGGCTGCTTATTGGCTACGGCCTAACAGCCTGACAACCATTGTCACGTCTGTTGAATCAAGCAGGTATAATTCAAAATCGAAACAGATGAGTTTGTTCATTGTTGAAGAAACAGCTGCAATGTAATTGGTTACTGTGGATCAGTGTAACCAATCGTCTTCGTTATAACAGGAAGATATCTTTGCACTTAATATCTCGCTCTCGCTCTCGCTCTCCCTCTCCCTCTCGCTCTCCCTCTCCCTCTCCCTCTCCCTCTCCCTCTCCCTCTCCCTCTCCCTCTCCCTCTCCTCTCTCCCCCTCCCTCCCTCCCTCTCGTGCCTGGATAAGAGACATTCACTGCGACAGGGCCAAGCAACATGTAGCTGACTGTTGTGTTGCGTAGCAATGTAGATCTTGTACCTATAGTATAAACTGGCGATATTATATTTTTTAAATGGGAAACGAGTGCATTTACACCATGCTGACTAGTAGGTTAAGTGCTTGTATCATGTATTGGCAGGAAAACAGGCAAATGTGTTATTTTCCATTTTCTTTACACGACACGTACAGAAAAGGTCGGCACCTATTTTTGTAAATATTGATTGGATGTGTTTTGAAAGAACTGGGGTAATAGATGCGGACATAATTCCACCAGCATATCAACGTCACGACGGCAGTGACCATGTAGACATTTCAGATTGCTAAACGGAACCGTTTCCTTACAATCCGACAAAACGTAAGACGGTCGTCGGTTGTAAACTCAACAGTAGTGTGTGTTCCGTCCCGTCGAATGGACCGACTCTGTCTCTGCGGTCTCAGGCCGACCGCAGACCGACCCAGAGACCTCGGCCGGCCGACACGTACACAAGGCGGCGGTAAACATCTCGAGAGGCTAAGTGCTCGTAATGGATGTACATCTTGACGTCGTAACGACCCATCAAATGCCGCCAACGAGGCAGCGAGCAGACGATTCTCGCCCGCCACGTCTAAACATCCCGTCGACGTCAGCGCGCGTCTGCAGCTGACTGACGGACTGACAGACAGTCGGGGTATTTAGGTTCTCACCGGAGGCGGGGCCTGAGTAATCCATTAATTTGCAGTGGTGTCGTGTAATTTGGCACAATAACGTGAAAAGTACTGTCTACTACTGTCGTTTTCCTGTTGGACACAAGCGACAAAGATACATTTGCAATATTAGGTCACGGTTATGTGGCGCGATAAAACAATAGCAACCATCATATTTTTTATTTATGTTTTATTATTATTTTATGTTTATTTGTTGTCATTTCGAATGTTTCGACATTAATTACAATTATGCCTTTATTTGTTTGTATATTCGTGTATGTTGATTCATAATACACCTTTGTCAAAGTAAAATTGTGATGATCCTGTTTGAAATATTTTTAGAGATGAAAATCGTAAGCTCATTGACGGTAAATAATTAAGTCAGTAATTTGTTTGATAATTGTTTAACATTGCAAATAAAAGTTGCAGAAATATTCGAGATTTAAATCAAGATTCAATAGCTTTATTGTCCGTTTAAAAGGGTGCATTAAATAAGGACATTTTCTTCTCGTATACATTGAACTGCCAGTAATAATAAAGTAAATTGATACAGTATTTAGGAAAGGAAGCGCCCCGCGGTCAATGGACACTGCTAAGTCGGCGTTTTTCCTCTCTTCGCTAAATTAATTACAACTCATACGAGCGAAAACTGTCGAATTGAGAAGAGGTCCTTAATATAAAATAAGCTACTTATGAGGAGTGCCCAGGTGTTTGTTGCTGCTAATTTTAATTCAGTTGAACATGTCACCAGTAAGACTGTTTTGCCACAATGACCAGGATTTACAAATCTCCGAATCACATTATTAAGAACATATCAACTATAATGATAATTTATTTATTATCAACATTACGGCAACAGTGCATGAATCGGTCTTAGCTCTGGTCTGGTAAATAAACTGTTTTATCGATATGTTAGATTGTATATGAATGTTGACGGTTTATCTGAAGAAAAAAATGATAGCATTATTATTGTTGTTCACACGGGTGTGACAAAGTATACGTGTGACGGTTTAATATTAATTTGTACCTTCAATTAGCATATGTTAGACAACTTCATAACGCCGCCAGAAACGCGATGACTATCATTATATTCTATATCATTATTAAGATATTACTGAGGTTTTTTCATGATTTATATAATACATAAGGCATTGGAATTGGACGGCTATTGTTTCTGGCAATGCAATGTCATCTCAAATTTGTTACGACACTTCTCATTTCCTTTGATTAGTTGAAGAGAGCCCACTTAGTACATACAACATAGTTTTGACGTTACGACATGCATCCTTGACACATATTACAGTAACAGTTACAACGAAATGCTCCTTATTTTGACACGTCGCCCTGTTTGATATCCACTCGGTGAACTGAGGACACTCGATTGAGAACCACGTCAGTCACACGCGTTGTCCGCGCGTATATTAACCAAAGGTGTGTTCCCTGACCGAGATATAGTCGCGGTGTTACGATGAACACAGCGCCCCCTAGCGACTCAACAGCGCGAAGTTATAATATTAGACGTGTGCAAGCATATGAATGAATGAAGATTATTTCCAAGTGAACAATACAACACAAAGATAAATACACTCAATATGCAATAACATAAACAAGCAATTGCAGAAAGAAATGGATGAAGATGGAAGTTCCATATTTATCAATCATGTCTGTAGTTGTTAAGACTTTACTAACAACTGCACAGCATTTTACACGGTGATACTGTTATTGCTGCCGTCGTAAATGTCTTTAGGTGACATCAACAATCATCCAATTTACCATTATTAACGTTGTCATCATATACAGTAACATTATAATCGTCATAATGTATATTGCCAGTGTTAACTTAATTTTCTTCAAAAAATAAATAACTAATAAAATAAACAAAAGATTAAATTATATTAAATAAAGTTATGCAGATATTAAAATAAAAGTAATGTTACAAAAGAAATAAAAGCCAAACATTGCGTACAGACAACACGACTGTTTGATTAGTTATTTACACTCTGTCAATCAGGATTTCGGTACAAGATCCAGTGTCAAAGATACGTCATTCGTGGAACATTTTATAAATCCTTTTGGTGAGAAATGGCGCAGTTGTCTAGAAGCCGTCTAGATGCTGGGCTGCCAAGCCGCAAATACGAGCAGTGACGTGCGTGTGCTGCTTATTTACAAACTACACTAATGGAATCAGGTATCCGTTGAGTACCCATTTATTCAGTACGTCCATTAGTTGTTTCTAAGAAATAACTTCAGCCTTTCTTTTTCGAGAAACAACTGAGTTGTGGCGTTAAAAGGACATCGTCTGGCGATGAACATCCATCACTTGTAGCGATGCGGATGCGGATTCTCTCAGCAAGATACTGAGTTAGCACGAACTATGCTATACGTTAATTTAACCATTTACTATGGTTAAATTAATAACCGCTAGTTAGGGGATCTTCGTATGACTTAAATGTTTAAATAATCATCCAGTAAATTGTCCTACTTCCCAGTTCCACGTTCTTGTTGTAATCAACGTAAAATGTATATTTTAAAAATCGATACACCAGCCAAAAGGCAAATATGTATACGTTTAGAATATGATGACTATGGTGACGATGATAAGATATGAAGTGACATTTTGTCGCAATACGTATAGTCACATGGCATTTCGTCACTCGACATCTGATCACGAAATACAGCTTTCGACATTTCGTCACGAACGTATGATATTTCATCATACAACATTTGGTTCCTATATTATTAATTTCAGTTGTAATTTTATAATATGTTTCACATATTATAGCGTTATTATGGTAATCAAGTTAACTTACAGTTTAATTACAATAGTGATGACAAAAGCAAAAAACAACATCACAATGGTGTCTATTTCAGTTTAAAAATAAACGATGTTACTATTTGTAAATGTAATGCTTTCATCGGTGTACCATTTAGGTTATACAATATCGACCTTTTCTCCGTTTTATTGACATTATACTTTATTTTATCTGCTT
>JAODUO010000526.1:145000-152500 GCA_025642075.2 Ridgeia piscesae
ACAGGTTACACATTTACCCCCTGTGTGGGATCTTTTACTTCCCCTGGCATAGACACCAGATATAAGGGACCACCGCCTTTTAGTGTCTCTTCCGAAAGACACAGGCAATGTGAGGTGAACGAAATCGCCTAAGTTTAGAATCGGCGGCAAGTGGCATTGAACCACCGTCCCCTCGATTGAACCAGAGTCCGGCGCTCTACCGCGCGACCACCGCTCCTTAGGGCTGTTCAAAATGCTTTACCCTTTACTCAGTGAAGGATTCAACCACGCTGAAATCAATGCGCGAAGATCATTCGTACGCAAATACCCACCAACGTTTATAACCAGTTACTCATTCATACAGCTGCGTGGATTGGAGCAATATTTAGCGAACGAACTTGCCCGAGGTTCGACACTACAGCCCAGGATTCGAACCCGGGTTTTCGAAATTGCGGGTCCCATACTTTAACCATTGAGCTACTGCGCTCCCAAATCACTACAAGTATGATTAAAATATAAAAAAACTATAACTGAGACTGGGACAGCACGCAGCAGACACATTTGATAATAGGACAATATGGAAATTGTTGAAGCAGAAAATTAACGTATAAATCAGAGGCACAATGACTGCTACACACGCCCGCACACTCGCTCAAGGACCCACGCGCGCAAGCAAGGACGCACGCATGCACACACTCGCACGAATACATACATACATACATACATACATACATACATACATACATACATACATACATGCATGCATGCATGCACGCACGCACGCACGCACGCACGCACGCACGCACGCACGCACGCACGCACGCACGCACGTCACACACACACACACACACACACACACACACACACACACACACACACACACACACACACACACACACACACACACACACACACACACATACATACATACATACATACATACATACATACATACATACATACATACATACATACATACATATACATACATGCATATACATACTAACTTTTTATCCTACATAGATACATCATATGAACTGTACTTACTGCATACAGCTACTTACGATACATGCATATTCGTACTAGCAATCATATATACTCATAAAGTCACTATCATAATCATATATACATATATATATATAAATAAACAGCAAAACATTTAACATTCCCCGGGTATATCATAACTATATACAAATGCTCTGATGACACAAATTGTTAAACAGTTTATTAATTGCACATACGTACATGCATACAGAACATATTATGTAATATATTTATGACACACAACATATATACTATATATAATATACATATACTGCATATATCAATATGATGATTATATATATACACACACACATATATATAATATATATATATATATATATATATATATATCATCATATATATGATGATATGATGATCATGCATATGATAATAAATCTCGTGCATGTAGATACTGCTTGATAATTTGCTCGCTCATTTTGGCGGGGAGAAGTTCCCTGTTCGGGTTGTGCCTTTCAAGACACAGGCGGGAAGTTGTCGAAGTCCGAGGAAACCCTGTGAGGATATATTGAGGGGACTGGGAGGGGACTAGAGGGAGGGGACGCCACTCACAAGAGAAGGGAAACACTAACCGAGGACCAGCACCGACTTCTGTAATTGATAAAACAGATGACAGACGTGACAGCACGACAGACGTGACAATACGACAGGCGTGACAACACGACATACGTGACAACACGACATACGTGACAACACGACATACGTGACAACACGACAGACAGACGTGACAACACGACATACGTGACAACACGACATACGTGACAATACGACATACGTGACAACACGACATACATGACAATACGACATACGTGACAACACGACATACGTGACAACACGACATACGTGACAACACGACATACGTGACAACACGACATACGTGACAACACGACATACGTGATAACACGACATACGTGACAGCACGACATACGTGACAACACGACATACGTGACAGCACGACATACGTGACAACACGACAGACGTGACACTACGACATACGTGACAATACGACATACGTGACAATACGACATACGTGACAATACGACATACGTGACAACACGACATACGTGACAACACGACATACGTGACAACACGACAAACATGACAACACGACAGATGTGACAATACGACAGACGTGACGACATGCCACACGACACACAACAGACGCGACAACAAGACAAACACGACAGACGTGTTAACACGACATACTTGACAACGCAACAGACATGACAACGCGACAACGGGCTCGTTAGTTCCCCTGCCCCGTCCAATACCGTCGTCGGCGGTGTGTCTCCCTCCCTCGGCCGGGCGACCGCCGTCGTCGACCTGGGTAGGCCGTCGACGCTGTCACGACACTAGCAACAACCGGGTCGTAATGACACCACGTCGCCCCAGCTGGCCGGGGCTGGGTTGTTAGAAGCGATTGTTCGTCCGTGGCCGCCTCGGCCCGGGCCCGACGGAGCGAGGCACGCCGGGCGACCGGCCTCGGGCTCCGGCTCGTCTCCGCCGGCGGCACAGGTCGCAGATGGGGCCGATAAGACGCGCTGCCGCTGCCCGTCTTCGATGCGGGTCAGTCGCATAATGCGACGACGCCGCCTGGTGTAGCGGAGAGACAGTATAACGACATCGACTGGGTCTGTTCTGTCGGGGAAGACGTTACCTGCACTTAGCTGTCATCTGTCGCTATATATATATATATATATATATATATATATATATATATATATATATATATATATATATATATATATATATATATATTTACTCACTCACTCACTCACTCAAACTGAGCCTACTATTCACCACTGAGAACGGGATTTACGGTTTACAATTGACACGACCTACCCACGCACTATATCCGCGTTCTTTTCGTCTCTTCGTCTGCATCTTCTGGCAGTTTTCCCCGCGCCTCGGTTCAAACGAGTGCTGTTAAATTAAGTTATTTACATAGCGATTCACTTGACTTGAACGCTTGATAGCGCCTCGACTCGCGGACACAGACGAACGTCTGTGCACATTCCGTAATGTCGACAGTGTTAGGCGAAATGTCGCTTCTACTCATTCGAGTTGTGTTCCGCTGACGAATGAGCCGCTGTTTCCCGCCATGATTACGCGGGAGAACGTCAGCGGAACCGCTCCACGCCGGTAGACCCAGAAAGCGTCTCGATCGTTCGTCTGCGGGTCTGAATCGGCGCTGTCAAAGGTCGTCGAGTAACGAGGGGAATTCTGAAATGAGGAAAAAGTCGTTGATGGTTTCTGGGTTCGGCCCATTACCCGTAGCCACTGAACCGCGACGGCGTGTCTGGGAGGAAATATTTTAATCGAATTTTGCCGGTTCGTTGAGTGTTGGTTCTCAAGACGAACACATGGATCCGACGGGACATCGTCTGTCTCCTGTGCCTGTGCCTGTGCCTGTGCCTGTGCCTGTGCCTGTGCCTGTGCCTGTGCCTGTGCCTGTGCCTGTGCCTGTGCCTGTGCCTGTGCCTGTGCCTGTGCCTGTGCCTGTGCCTGTGCCTGTGCCTGTGCCTGTGCCTGTGCCTGTGCCTGTGCCTGTGCCTGTGCCTGTGCCTGTGCCTGTGCCTGTGCCTGTGCCTGTGCCTGTGCCTGTGCCTGTGCCTGTGCCTGTGCCTGTGCCTGTGCCTGTGCCTGTGCCTGTGCCTGTGCCTGTGCCTGTGCCTGTGCCTGTGCCTGTGCCTGTGCCTGTGCCTGTGCCTGTGCCTGTGCCTGTGCCTGTGCCTGTGCCTGTGCCTGTGCCTGTGCCTGTGCCTGTGCCTGTGCCTGTGCCTGTGCCTGTGCCTGTGCCTGTGCCTGTCCTGTGCCTGTGCCTGTGCCTGTGCCTGTGCCTGTGCCTGTGCCTGTGCCTGTGCCTGTGCCTGTGCCTGTGCCTGTGCCTGTGCCTGTGCCTGTGCCTGTGCCTGTGCCTGTGCCTGTGCCTGTGCCTGTGCCTGTGCCTGTGCCTGTGCCTGTGCCTATCACTGTCCCTGTCCCTGTCCCTGTCACTGTCACTGTCACTGTCACTGTCACTGTCACTGTCACTGTCACTGTCACTGTCACTGTCACTGTCACTGTCACTGTCACTGTCACTGTCACTGTCACTGTCACTGTCACTGTCACTGTCACTGTCACTGTCACTGTCACTGTCACTGTCACTGTCACTGTCCCTGTGAACCGAATGAAGCACATAATAAGTCGTGCTACTTTACGTGAAAACTGAATGACGTTTTCGGGTAAACAATGTGTGCATAATTATTTTAGCGTGTATATATAGACTTACAGATATGATAGCTTTCTTCTGTGAAGTTTGTATACAATTACAGAGAGAAGTAATAGCAATTGCCCTTGAAATTCACGCTATGACAATAGCTGAAAGCAATATAGAAACTTGTTATGGTTAACCTGTTCTTACATACTCTCACACAAATTCAAGCAAAGACAACAGTTCAGAAAACAGTAAGACTCGGTAAACATGCGTTATTTTCAAGAACAATCCGTGAGAAAATATGTCGAGGGAAACTCCGATGACTTCAGAATTCGGGGGTTGCTATCGGTTGTTTAGTAACACGAGCTAGGCCTAAGGGCTGTCGAGTGGGGTATACTTCGGACTAACCCTTCACGCGACCATGCGTGCACACACGCACTCCGGCACAGCAGTGTCAGCGATATCATCGACGATGTGGATAACGATAGATACCACCCGTTATACGTTTCCCACCCCCAGGGCAAGAAAGATATGATAAAATAATCTTCCGATTAAAAACCTGCATTCCAGACATGTCTAATGAGGTTCTCGGAATTGCCTCTTGGCAAACAGAAATCGTTAGACATAACTGCAATGATTTTTCCTTATATCTGTGTAAGTGCATAACAAGTATGGAGACTGTCGTTGTTTCGAATACGGAGTAGGCATGCGTGTCGTGTAAGTCGAGGTGTGTGAGTCATATCTACCGGGTTAAACA
This sequence comes from Ridgeia piscesae, assembly GCA_025642075.2. NCBI lineage: Eukaryota > Metazoa > Annelida > Polychaeta > Sabellida > Siboglinidae > Ridgeia > Ridgeia piscesae. The sequence continues at coordinate 149,995 of JAODUO010000526.1, forward strand.
CGTAAACATTGTCCAATTACATAGTAAGCACACTTTGTAGAGTTTGGTCGTGGCCTGAATTTTTCTTTATAAACACAGAACCCACCCTAGTTAAACAAAACGTAGCTTTTGGAGCAGAAACACATAAGCACAATCAACTGCATGCAACCTCACTGGTGTACAAGTAATCGTCAATTCGTTTCGTCCGCTTGACCGATTCGGCGAATCGGATAACTCATAATTCCCACAGTTTATTAAAACGTACTGAATCAACTTAGCACCCGGTAAACCAGTCGGATATGTCGACCGACAATAACAAGCTTTCCGCGGCGGCTGAGTCGCTTGTGATGGGCCGCCCCCGCGACCTGTTGTCATTCACCCGGGCCGCTCCTATCTTGTCGAACTACGCCGCAATCTCTCCAGCGACAACCCCTTTCCGTGTTACCGAGCCGTGGTCGAGGACCCGAGGAGACCTTCTATCGCTCCATCGCCCGTTGCAAATTGCCCAGGTCGATGCTTCTTTGGTGCGCGACGATAAACGCGCTCGATAAAATCGCCGGCGAATGTTCGACCAGTTTGATTTTATCGCCGGCTTCCGTGACGAGGGCGACGGCGCGCAGGTGTTGTAAAATTGTACACCTTTTCGATTTTTTTCATTGCGGCTTCACGTATCGAGTTCACCTGTTCGAAATGTGTGTGTAGCTAAACGATTTTTTGAGGCACTCTGTGGAATTTGCCTAATGTTCTATAAAACGGTGTGTGTGTGTGTGTGTGTGTGTGTGTGTGTGTGTGTGTGTGTGTGTGTGTGTGTGTGTGTGTGTGTGTGTGTGTGTGTGTGTGTGTGTGTGTGTGTGTGTGTGTGTGTGTGTGTGTGTGTGTGTGTGTGTGTGTGTGTGTGTGTGTGTGTGTGTGTGTGTGTGTGTGTGTGTGTGTGTGTGTGTGTGTGTGTGTGTGTGTGTGTGTGTGTGTGTGTGTGTGTGTGTGTGTGTGTGTGTGTGTGTTTGTGTGTGTGTGTGTGTGTGTGTGTGTGTGTGTGTTATTATAGTATAATATATATATATATATATATATATATATATATATAATTATATATTTATAATGTAAATTATATAAATATAAATATATATATAATATATATATATAATGTAGATGTGTATATATATATATATGTAGTGTAATGATATATAAATGTGTTTATATATATATATATAAACACATACATATATACATACATACACAGATATATATATATATATATATATATATATATATATATATATAAACACATACATATATACATATACATACACAGATATATATATATATATATATATATATATATATATATATCTGTATATAAATTTATATATAATTTACACATATAGTATATTATATACAGTATATATATATATATATATATATATATATATATATATATATATATATATTTATATATATATAACATCCCGTGGTAAATAACTACGTGACACATAATATTTAATTATTCCCAAGATTTTCGAAATATAGTAAACGTAGCCACGCATTGTTGGCAATACGAAGTATCCAATGATCGTCTCGGCAGACGCGACACTTGTCTATAGTGTTAACTTACTAGGTGGAATGCTAATTATTGCCAGATTGTTATCCGAATACTTAGTGTAGCTTACGGTCTATATGAAACTTTTGCTTTGAAACCAATATCCGGCCGCCGAAACCACCCATGGGGCTCGATTCGTTGTAATACCGTAACTGGTCCGTCTCATAAGAGACGCGAATGCCACGTTTACTGCAGTTGTGAACCGACAATCTACACTAGATAGAAAACACTGCTGGACATATACGTGGCAGAATTACGTACATGGTGGAGAGTACTATTATAGTAACACCGAATATGCCCAAGTTGCTCAATTTCCAATGTTGTTCCTGAAATAAATATAGCGAGCGCATGTGTGCTTGCGTGCGTGCTTGGGTGGGCGTCTGCTATTATTGATCTTGATATGGTTTATTTTTTAAATAAAAAAATTATACACAGATCCCGACACTGTAAGGTTTCAGGGTGACGATGGGTAATTATTATTTAAACTGAATCTTGACGTATGCCGAGCATCAACACACTTAGAGAAGGAAAATCCAATATTGTAATTCCAATCCTCCAAGAACAGTTTTTTCTTCAGAATGGAGTACATGTCAGTTTAGCAAATTAATGGTTCAATATATCACACTAGATCTAGTTTGGGACCATGCCTATAAAATCTCTCTCTCTCTCTCTCTCTCTATATATATATATATATATATATATATATATATATATATATATATACATATATATATATATATATATATATATATATATATATATATATATATATATATATATATATATATGTATATTATTTAGCCCACGTATATATTATGCTATTTTATAATATATTTTATTGAATCAATATATTATGAGCACGGTTACCGAGCACTCTAAATGAGATGTTCACGCTGCAACACAAAACTGAACAAATTATGGTCAAATTGT
>JAODUO010000526.1:160000-165000 GCA_025642075.2 Ridgeia piscesae
GTGTGTGTGTAATTCACGAATAATATATATATATATATATATATATATATATATATATATATATATATATATATATATATATATATATATATATATATATATATATATATAATATATGTGTGTGTATGTTATATATACATCATCTACATAGTATTGTAGACACTATATCAGGGATGATTTTAAAATATATAGTTATTTTGCTATAAAGCGTTGTGATTTTTTTAATCTCGATAATTTGTTTCGTATTTATACTGATAAATGTTGGGTAGGTGTTGTCATGCTGCTAATTCCTTGAATGCCTATTTGAATATTTCCATGCCGTCTTGTCCACCGCTGTAGATTATTGCATTTGAAGTATACATTCTTAAGTTGCTTATTCATAGAAAAAGTATTGCAAATGCCGACCACATGCACCAACGTCACAACTTAATAATTGTTCAGAAAAAAAACTGTTTACGCTAAACCCCGCCGCTTATTTTTCATTTATAATAATTGTATCGTTAAATTTCAACCACAAACCAGCAGGCAAACTTAGACGGTTGGCACTTGAGAGCGTGATCTGATAACTAGGGACGTGTTTCCTTCTATCAGCCGACGCTTGTATCTGATAACCTTCGTTCTTTCTTCAGCGGCACGAAACACAAGGTAATTACGACGGTGTTTAAGTTTTTTAAAGACAGTTCTTTACGTGCTCCTCTCCTGTGATGTTGACCGCAGCGTCGGGGTACGAGCGAGGTAGACACAACAGTCTTTAATGAAGTCTTTCGGACGCCGTCTGTAGCCGGCACGACATTCGCAGCTGTCGTCGCTTTCTCCGGCCGGCCTGGCGCCAGACCCCGGGCCAGCGGGCCTGCCTTGCCCTGTCGTTAACGGGCCTGTGAGTGATAGACACTTGTCATAACCGCTCAGTGAAAGCCGTTTGACAGCTCACAGAGCCGTCAGCTCGTTCAGCGCGCACTGGGTGCAGTCGTTTGGTTCGGAAACGTTCAGGGATGTAATCCCCCATGTCTTCTGTATGAACGATTTGTATAAAGGAAAACATAGTGTGTTCGATAGGGGGCTAGTAATTATTAAATAATTCCAATAATCCAAAAATAATTTGGATGTGAGTAGTTGGATGAAGGGTCCATTTGGTGTATTTGAAAAACGAGTGTCGTACAGAGGTGTAACAAGTACATTTATTTTGAACTTGAGGTGATTCCGGAAAAATCTACTCAAGTGAAAAAAATAGTATATACATACTATTTGAAAAGTTGCAATTTGCAACCTTTTTCATTAAAAGTAATTGGAACCATGTATATACACTGTCATTATTTTAGCTGCTAGGCCACTTGAATAAATATATACATGTCGCTGTAGCACTGGAATTTATTGGCATTTTCGAATTTTTTGAAGTGCCGTAGGTGTCATAGATCCGGTCTTATCCATTTTTTTATTTGCAAAACCCCTATGTGTGTCAACACGAAATAACTGTTTATACAAACGAGCCAGCATATCTTAGTGAATAGTGTACTTATACAGATAGTTTCAATGTTGTGCAATGTGTCTAAATCAAGACGAACGAACAATTAAATCGCATATGGAGTTATAATATGATGAAGAGACAAAGCTGCCATTATTGTTTTATTATTTAAAAACAAATACTTATTTATTAAAGGTTGTATCATTTTGTACCAACAACAACAATAACAAAATCAACTACTAATACTACTACTACTACTACTACTACTACTACTACTACTACTACTACTACTACTACTACTACTATAGCTGTACTTCTGTCCCACACACAATACAACCACAACAAAACTACTACTACTACTACTACTACTACTACTACTACTACTACTACTACTATTACTACTATTACTACTACTACTACTACTACTACTACTACTACTACTACTACACACACTCACACACCACACTACTACCCTACACTACACACTCTACACACTTATTCTATTCTACTACTACTATACTACTCTACACTACCTTACCTACTACTTACACTACTACTACCACTACACACTACTATTATTATTATTATTATTATTATTATTATACTACAACTACATCTACACCATACACTACACTACACTACCACTACACTACACACACACTACACACACACACACACACATACATTATATTAATATTAATTACTAACTACTACCCCCCTACTCACACTACTACACTCTCACTATGTACTCTCACTCTCTACTTCCTACTCTTCCACTCACTACTCCTACTACTACCTCTCTCTACTCTACTCACCTCTTCTTTTCCTCTACCTACTACTACTCACTACTACTACTACTTCCTCTCTCTCCTACCTCCTCTCTACTACTACTACTACTCTACTACTACTACACATCAAAAATTTCTCTCTCTCTTTCCTCACTCTCTGTTCTCTCTGCTTGCTGTCGTCGGCATACTTTTTATTATTCCTTTTAGCTCTACTACTACTCCTGCTGCTGCTGCTGTTGTGTGTTTGTTGTGTTGTTTGCTGCTACTACTACTATCTACTACTAGCTACTACTACTACTACACACTAGCCTTTCTACCTACTCACTATCACTACTACTACTACTATAATAATAATAATAATAATAATAATAATAATAATACTGCTACAATTACTACTGTTACTAAGATTACTATAGTTATTGCGTGGTTGCGGTTTAGAGATGATTTAAGCAGACCACACCTGACAATTTTAAATATCACCCAACAATAATATAAATTATACGTATATCTAAAGTCGAGCAAATGCGATGTTAATAGCACTACGATTGGGTGGCATACATTGTTGTACACAAACACGTTAATTGTACATCCAGACGCGACTCTGGAAAAGGACTTCGTGACCTCGATAGATGCAGGTGGCTTGGAAACATAACGTGAACGACGCTGCCGTGTGAGTGTGACTGCGTGGGGACGGTGAATACCCGCGTGCGCGACGTGGACTCACTCTCAGCTTTCACACGTCAATGGAGGCATAAAAACGCAAATTGGGGCTGTGCAACTAAATCTAACTATAGGGAATCGTTTGGGACTTTTCTCTTTTATGTTACGTTACCAATGCGGTGGTTCAGGGAAACTCGAAAAGGCTGGTCGTCTGGTCTGTGGGTCGTCTGGTCTGTGGGTCGTTTGGTCTGTGTGTCGTCTACAAACTGTTGAGAACATTGCATTTATATATATATATATATATATATATATATATATATATATATATATATATATATATATATATATATATATATTATATTATATTATATTATATTATATTATATTATATTATATTATATTATATTATATTACATTACATTACATTACATTACATTACATTACATTACATTACATTACATTCATACTATATATATATATATATATATATATATATATATATATATATATATATATATATATATATATATATATATATATATATATATATATATATATATATATATATATATATATATATATATATATATATATATATATATATATATATATATATATATTATGACAGCGAAACAAGATCAGTGACGTGTTTAGGTGGAACATAATAGGGCTATGAATTCCATAAGAAATAATGTTCTTCAATGGAGTCTCTATTGTTGTCACATGTGACGTCATGACACCTTAGCAGAGACAACTAATCGGTGATCGAGTTCCCCCCGGTCCTATGTAGAGTCGCCGCTGCGTTCTCTAGCTCGATGTATGCATTTCCTAGAATGTTTTACGACCGGAGCACGTGGCTAGACCACGCCCACGAGACATGAGCGGCTTTTTTCTAGGCGGTTGGTGGCACTTAGCGCGAGTTATGTCGCTACTTGAACGGGGGAATCAATCACCGCCATTTCTTTGGGCGGAGTCCCGTCTGACCTGTAGAGTGCATCCTTCCTTGGGTTCATATCCCCGCACTCAGGACACCCATTGGTAGGCCACGCTGCTCTTGTGAAGTTACGCGAAAGAGAGATTAGATAACGACGACGCTTGTGGTTTTGGCTGTGTTTGCGCCAGGAAGAAACCACACAGGAAAAAGTAATGAATACAAGTTATGACCGCACTGGAAAGCTAAGCTAACAGACGCCAGTATGGACGGAATGTGATGCGTTTTATTGACTGCCATACAATTTCAAGAGACAGGTTTTATAGGTATATACTCTTTCATAAAATTGTATGATGTTATTTGTATAACACACTTCTATTGTATAATATGATATAATATGATATAATATAATATAATATAATATAATATGATATAATATTGATATAATATGATATAATATAATATGATATGATATGATATGATAGTGATGCGATGCGATGCGATGCGATGCGATGCGATGCGATGCGATGCGATGCGATGCGATGCGATGCGATGCGATGCGATGCGATGCGATGCGATGCGATGCGATGCGATGCGATGCGATGCGATGCGATGCGATGCGATGCGATGCGATGCGATGCGATGCGATGCGATGCGATGCGATGCGATGCGATGCGATGCGATGCGATGCGATGCGATGCGATGCGATGCGATGCGATGCGATGCGATGCATGATGTAGATGCGATGCGATGATACGATGCGATGCGATGCATGCATGAGATGCGATAGCACTGCGATGCATGCAAGATAGATGCATGCATGCTAATGATGTATACGTGTATCGATGATGCGATGCATGGATATCGTGTATGATCGTGTATAGCTGTATACATAGATAGCATAGCATAGCATGTATACATGTATACGTGTATACGTGTATAGTAGCATAGCATAGCATAGCATAGCATATATGTGTATATGTGTATACGTGTATACGTGTATACGTGTATACGGGTATACGGGTATACGGGTATACGTGTATACGTGTATACGTGTATACGTGTATACGTGTATACGTGTATACGTGTATACGTGTATACGTGTATACGTGTATACGTGTATACGTGTATACGTGTATACGTGTATACGGGTATACGG
>JAODUO010000526.1:175000-197500 GCA_025642075.2 Ridgeia piscesae
ATTATCATTATCATTATCATTATCATTATCATTATCATTATCATTATCATTATCATTATCATTATTATGTGGTCATAGCAAGGCGGGATAGACCGCATTTATGAGTGTTTTCAATGTTGGACAATTTCCCAGTGGACAGTTGACAAGTGGACAATTGCCCAGTTGTAAAATGAAAAATGGACACCTGCTTAGTGACAAATAACATTCCATGAATGTGATCCGTGCCCAAATTTCCAAACTGATCTTATTCTACCCGCTCACGCACGTTATGTCCGCTAAGTGAAATGCAGCCGCGTGTGTATTGCGCGTTACACAAACGTATCTGTTTCGAGTATTCGTGGCGGGGTGGGGGTGGGGGGTTACGAACATGTACCATTGAAAATCACGATATAGGCCTACCACGTGACATGGTTACCATCAGGAAATAAAGCTTTTACTTACTTACCCACTTACCTACATACTTACTTCCCATAAATACTTACTTACTTACTTACTTACTTACTTACTTACTTACTTACTTACTTACTTACTTACTTTTTAATTACTTACTTACTTATAATTGCCCAGTGGCCAGTTGTCCAGTGGTCAGGCGAAAAAGTGGAAATTTGCTCAGTAACAATACTATTTTCATAAATGTAATCCTCACCCTAATCCTCACCCGGACCCAACCCTAGTTCTAACCCAAACCCTTACCACACCCCTAATCCTAATCATAATATTATTACATTTCTTTATTTTTAACATTTATGTATTTTGCACCATTGGGCGCAACGCAACGGTCGAAATTACCGACACATTAAATATATACTGACATTTAGAATAACATATAGACATCCTATCAATCAGTGTGTGTGTGTCCCGTATCGTCTTGCGTTTGACGGACAGAGCGGGGCCCGGCTACACGTTCACTGTCCGCCCGCCCAAGTCGAAGACGTGGTCTGGCTCGGACGAAGGGAACGTGACGAAGAACACCGGCACTCGGCACAACAGCCAGTCGTCAGCATCTGTCTTATCACGCGACGGGGGCTTTTAGTGAGACAGCCGTCGCGCGCCCCGGGTGAAAGCGGCCGGCCTCCCTGTCCCTCCCTCTGAAGGGAATGTAAATAAGGTGACAGGTTGCGCGATTTATCGCCATGCAGTTAGCGCCGGAGAAAGCCGCGTCTGAAAGCGGAGAGCGACGATCAAAGTAAACATTTACTCTGCGAAAGACGACTGAACGACGGAGCACTTAAAAGAACATAGACCGTCCGCCGAGACGCTCGATTTGTCGCTGCCGGAGGCAGAAGTTTTACGTCCCGTTACCGGAGATGGTATCTCGCGCTGTCTCGTTATCGCGTGATGTTACGAAAGACAGAGGCGTGCCGAAGTCTTTACTGCCGCCCGACGTTTAAACGCCCGCCGCGATGTGACATTCGATAAGAACGCCGCCTTAGAAAATCGCCCGGTAATAATTCCGAGATGTTTTAGCGACGACGTCCTAAATGCTGGCGACAGCGGAACAGGAGTCGTTAATTGCATCTTATGCTTAATTTAATGCCCCCGCGAACGTTTAACGCACATTATAGGGTATTTACCCCGTGGAGTTGTCTCTATTCGTGCTTGAGCTGAAAATGAGCGCCGAGCGTCGTTTAGTTTAGCCGTGCTGTCGTAATAACGTGTGTTGACGAGGTGCCATATTGTTAAGAGGCAGACCCCATAGAAGTACATTCACGTGTGGTTGAAAGGTCTAATGTAAGCTCGAAGCCACCGCATAAATAATGAAAATGTAAAACTGGGAAATACGTCTTATGTCCGCTACATTTTGGTTTAACGCGATGCAGTTTCACAAGCGTTCCTCCTGATTCCAGTTAGTTTGTATTCATTGTTAAAGGGAGCCATCACCGTTTGGTTTGGAAACCTTTCATAAGGACTTTTATCTTGCACATTGTTTTTTATTTGAGAATGCCTTACGTCAAGCGATGGAGATATTTGTGTTAGATGGTAATAAACTTCCTGTCATCATTTACTTTTCTCGCAACATATTCTACATCCAAAATTTACTCAAACAAAAACAAATGGTATCGGTTACACTACTAAAGCTACTAAAGCTAATGCTATTCAATTCAATTATGTGTACTTTATCACAATAAGTATATACGAGTACAAATACCAATAAAAAAACTCCTATATGAACCAAATTATTATTTTATATTAATAATATCTTGTGTGAATGGGTGTTCATTTTCACAGGAAGAATAAATATAAATGTGTCAACATATATTCACCCGGGTCAAACAAGTACTCGCATACCTATTTAGATTATTGACAAACCTAACGCTTTTATCCGAATTTCACTGCCTGACCTTCACATGATACAAAGGTATATATTAACTTAGATCGTTTGTACCGGAAAACCATGTTATGTATGGCCAAATATGCTTTCATGAACTACATATAAATGCATACATACGCCTATACATACAATATTATACAACCGTAGGCGTCCGCAACCCGATCAGTATCAGTAGATATCATTCAATTCGCTCGTGAACGGGTCAAAAACGGGGTGACAGCGAATAGCACTAGTTAATTTGCAATTGTGTTTATTCGGGTCACGGAACCATTTTCCTAACGTTGTTAAGAGATCCTAAACCCGATTTTGTTGTTTAAAATCAATTTCGAATGTTACTAGTGATCTTGAATACATGAACGGAGAACACCATGACGCGGGACATAGTCACTGGTGTGTCGTGTAAATGTTGTCCTCGGTAAAACGGTAATTGAATTTTGAAAAACAAACTCGGTAATACCATTTTACAACGGAATTTGTTTAATGATGAATGCTTTCCTTAAAAGATCTTAATCTTAGTGAAACGGTTCCGGATCTTAGGGAATGTTATGAGTATTTATAATAATACAATTTGCATTATGAGTTAAACTACCATTCTAAACTGGGCCGTTTGATTATGAAAATTCATATTACATGATCCAAAATGTATATACTGTTGAGAAAATGATAATATCATAAATGATAGGGTGTGAGACATGTTGGCTCACTGAAATGTGTAGTTCAAATATGAACGGTTCCGGAATGTAGATTAATGTTAAAGGAATGTTATTTATTCTATAAGGAAAGTAATTATTAGTGTGAACTTCGTTGAATCAATGTTGTACCTGTGCACGAGAATGTTCCAAAAATAAATGAACTTTGTTTAAAATTTAACATTACGCGAATGCTATATACGGTCAAGTTGCGAACGATGTTATTGACTTACTACGATGTTACTGACTTATGATTTACACCCAATTTAGAACAACAAGCAATAGAAATTAACATTATAATATATAAATTTACAATAAATCTAAAACAAGAAACGAACACCGTTCCTCTAATATACGTATACGTACAATTACGTTCGCGTCATCACGCAATCAATAAACATGACATTTTGCCAATTTTCAAACAACATAATTTGTGTAACCAGGTTACTCAGCAAACACCGTCAAGCTATCAACAAAATGGCTGCCTGAACTCGTGCTTTTCGTCGTATATTTTCTTGCAATTATGGTTTCCGAAGAGTATGTCCATGACGAAAACGTAAGGGGAATTTGCTAAAGTGTCAAATGTATGCTGTAATGTTTGTTCTAGGAGATGTCATGCCGTTGTGGTAATGTAATTCACATAATTATTATTTAACTGTTATAAACACTGTTGGCAAATGCAAGTCTTGACGGAGGTCTCGGGCATAATTTTGATTGTGACGTATGCAAGCTGCGAAGTACTGGACACGTCAGTTATGTGGGCCAAATACGTTTCGCTGACACATTTGGCAGTCTGATGGATGTAGTAGCACAAATGGTGACAATGTAGTTAATATTAACAAATATTCCGTAAGTAAATATGCCACATTCTCTGTACAGTCAAATCCAGACAATATGTTTTTTTAACATCAGGCCATGACGACTAGTAATTTAACAAAAAGATAATTCACGAATAATATATATATATATATATGTATATATATGTATATATATGTATATATATGTATATATGTATATATGTATATATATATATATATATATATATATATATATATATATCACACACACACACACACACACGGTAGCACGTGTTATCAGAAAAGTGAACTGTGAATATGGTTCACGCTGGATTTACTTTCTTAAACAAATAGTTTGAAATTTTGTTCTCTTGCATTACCTGACTGCAAGCCTACGATAGCAATACGATCACAATGGAAACACAAATAAAAAGATAGACAAATAGCTTTAAATTAACCTTTTTGGAAATCGTTCCGAGCTGCGACGATAAATGCGGAATTTTAATGTAAGCGGCAATACAATGTTAAAATTATCATAAAAACTAAGACGAATATTTTATATAATGCATTGCTGGTCGGGTGTTTCCGTGCGATCCATTAATGGTGCGATATATTCAATCACACCACAAATGAAGAGTAATGTTATTTATACCCCGGAATCAGTTTTCTTTTGCCCTCGATCAAGTTTTGGCCTGTGGCAGTTTTGTCGTAATTGCAGCCGATCTCGGTGTGTGATGGCTGATGGCGAGCTGAAAGCAATCCCGTTTATCTCGTCCTAGTTCTACGTAGCATTGCTGGGGGCGTGATGTTAATTTGTGTGTTCTACGAAGAATCAATTTGAATAACTTTTAACAATTGTTTTTCGTTTCGTCACATGATTTCGTACAAAAGAATAACCTCTTGGAAACCTATTTTATCAAAAAAATATTATATTCGGTTCATAATTCAGACATATCTCGTATAGAAATATTTCTTGGAATCCAGATGAAATAAATAAATAATATGTATGTATGTATGTATGTATGTATGTATGTATGTATGTATGTATGTATGTATGTATGTATGTATGTATGTATGTATGTATGTATGTATGTATGTATGTATGTATGTATGTATGTATGTATGTATGTATGTATGTACGTATGTACGTATGCACGTATGTACGTATGTACGTATGTACGTATGTACGTTTGTACGTTTGTACGTTTGTACGTTTGTACGTTTGTACGTTTGTACGTTTGTACGTGTGTACGTTTGTACGCTTGTACGCTTGCACGCTTGCACGCTTGCACGCTTGCACGCTTGCACGCTTGCACGCTTGCACGTTTGCACGTTTGCACGTTTGCACGTTTGCACGTTTGCACGTTTGCACGCTTGCACGCTTGCACGCTTGCACGCATGCACGCATGCATGCATGCATGCATGCATGCATGTATGTATGTATGTATGTATGTATGTATGTATGTATGCATGATATATATATATATATATATATATATATATATATATATATATATATATATACATGCATACATACATACATACATACATACATACATACATACATACATACATACATACATGTATGTATGTATGTATGTATGTATGTATGTATGTATGTATGTATGTATGCATGTATATATATATATATATATTTATATATATATATATATATTATACATGCATACATACATACATACATAACATACATACATACATACATGCATACATGCATACATGCATACATGCATACATGCACATCATGCATGCATGCATGCATGCATGCATGCATGCATGCAAACATGCAAACATGCAAACATGCAAACATGCAAACATCAAACTGCAAACGTACAAACGTACAAACGTACAAACGTACAAACGTACAAACGTACAAACGTACAAACGTACAAACGTACATACGTACATACGTACATACGTACATACGTACATACGTACATATACATACATATATATAATATATATATATATATATATATATATATATATATATATATATATATATATATATATATATATATATGTATATATGTATGTATGCATGCATGCATGTATATATGTATGACGTATGTATAATGGATACACCTTTATCGACGTTCTGTCTTACGTGAAAAGTGAAAGCACGGGCATTATTATCAAAAAGGGGTGGGGTATCTTAAACCCCTCGTTTCGTCACGTCATGGCCAAAACACACATACACTCAAATTGACGGTTTCCGCCGCCGCCGCCTCCTGCCTCTCGCCGTCACACCGACAGACATTAAGTCGTTCGTTGCGACATCCCCTTTATGCGACGTGCCTTCGAGGCCGGTAAAAGCGGCCTTTTCATGCCCGCAGTCGCGCGGTCGTCTTTATGCCGAGCCGCGCTTTCACGGCGGCTGATAAGATCTGAGACCAGGATGGCGCTCTGGCGAGATGCTGTCGCCACGTTTAACGCCACCGTGGATAGATCAGTATTTTATTTGTAATTGGGCATGATAATGAAAATGCACACTACTCAGACAGCGGTGACGTCAGGCGGTGCAGCCGTTCAGTTGCCTCGTACAAAATGTCAGAAGAAATCATAGGAAATTAATAAAGTCAGATGAATCAGTTTAGATGTGTAAATTCATAATGTACGTTTATGTGTTAGATACCAATCATCTTAATAATAACGACTAAATACAACGCAATAAAAGTGTCCAAACGTTGATGAAAAATCACTTTTAAATGGTAAGATCTTTAATTAATATAATATTTATAGCACAAACATGCATCAAGCTTCGTTGTGTATGCTATGTGATAAAATACGTGATTCATTTCATCAGGCTGCCGATATTTGGGCCAGAATTACTCGAGTGGCTCGGAGTGGACAGACCCGAAAAGTCCGTGCCGATCGTACAAGTGTCAGGTAAAGTCACAGCACTAGGCACATCACGGAGACATTACCACGGTTAGCATGAAATATCAACTTTCCGAGTATATCTTCGCAGTCAGCCTGCACGTTTGATATGAGAATTTAGTCAAGTGCGACTATATTTCGCTCTGTATAAAAATTCTCGAAATAGGAATACACATTGTACTGGAAATAAGAACATTTTAAAGTGTGTTGTAATTATCGTGTGACCGAGATTACACACTCTGCCTTTTGTCCAGTTTGACAGTGCCTAGAGCGGCTGAGCCTGGAGCTTGATATTGTATTTTATTCCAAAGACGTGCAGCTGAATTTCTGAAGGGAAAAATAATGTTATGGCTACGTCGGGCCAAAACATGGGCAAGGTATGCCCAGCGGTAGTTGGGTTACTAGGTTGGCCTGTTTTTTTACGAAGTAATCATGTTAACAAGGCCGTTTCTGATGCATACAGATCTATTAAATTATCGCTATCAGACAAATTTCCGTTTTCATGGACTGACTGAAATCACAGAGGAATTTTCATCATGCGCCGGTTGTCTGAACCCTATCAATGTAAAACACGGGGATATGCTGGAGAGAGGGAAGAGAGAGATGGAGAGAGGGGAGAGAGAGGGGGGAGAGAGGAGAGAAAGAGAGAAGGAGAGAGGAGAGAGAAAGAGGAGAGAGGAGAGAGGAGAGAGAGGAGAGAGAGAGGAGAGAGAGGAGAGAGAGAGGGAGAGAGAGAGAGGAGAGAGAGAGAGAGAGAGAGGAGAGAGAGAGAGAGAGGAGAGAGTAGAGAGAGATAGGAGAGAGAGAGGAGAGAGAGGAGAGGAGAGAGAGGAGAGAGAGAGGAGATAGGAGAGAGAGGAGAGAGAGAGAGGAGAGAGAGAGAGGAGAGAGGAGAGAGGAGAGAGGAGAGAGGAGAGAGAGAGAGAGAGGGAGAGAGGGAGAGAGGAGAGATGATAGAGGATAGAGGAGAGAGGAGAGAGGAGAGAGGAGAGAGGAGAGAGGAGAGAGGAGAGAGGAGAGAGGAGAGAGGAGAGAGGAGAGAGGAGAGAGGAGAGAGGAGAGAGAGGAGAGAGGAGAGAGGGGAGAGGGGAGAGGGAGAGGGGAGAGGAGAGAGGAGAGAGGAGAGAGGAGAGAGGAGAGAGAGAGTATGTGTGTGTGCTGGACCATCAAGCCATGCCCTAACTAACATTGGCCCGGCCATGCCCTGATTTTCTATTTTCAATGTTATGTTGCTTGATTTCTATTCCCAAGGTTGCCGCTCTTCATATTACTACATTACTTATGCAACACATCTCTCCCCAGCAGAAAACATTAAATTAAGCCATTAAATATTAAACGTGCCCATCAATAATGCAGTATTTGTTTGGCAACTGCGTTATCTCGGCCTTATTAACATCGCTGGACAAGCCTCTTCTCGGCCAATATCCGGGTATTCCACGCATATGTGGGCATGCAAGATACACCGATACAACAAATATCATGTGATTGAATAAAATACAAACTTATGATGTGATGGCATGTTATCTGGTTATGTCGGATTGACACCTTTTTCTGTCACCCAGGCAGGAGTTCTAACGATGTTTACGAAAAAGTGTCACGTGACGTGCTTATATCCAGCGCCCCTGCCGGGCCACTGCTGTCCCGTGTGCAAAGGTAGGTAGAGTTAATGTTCTGGCATAGTGACAAACATACGTCATCAGTCGTAGTATAGCTGATATAAATTGTTGTTGTGAATGAGACCTCGTAGCTAGTTTCGCCTGCGTAGCTTCGCCGAGAAGATAATGTGGTCAAACGTAATGTGTTGCTTATGTAATTCCTATGTATAGTGTCACTGCTTGAAGCCGTCAGACGGCATCTGTGGTTCGGGTTAATTAACAGGTTTACGTGTGTAATAATAATAATAATAATAATAATAATAATAATAATAATAATAATAATAATAATAATAATAATAATAATAATAATAATAATAATAATAATATTTAATGTTTACATAGCATGTATGCTTTTGATAACGAAATTAAGTTATAACATATCTATAGGCCTACACAAAATAAAACGTTGAGAATAAAAAATCTGAAAAATTAACAACGAAAAGTTTTCATATTTTGTGTGTGAAATGTTTAAGTAAAAGCTTAATTTTGAATAGTTTTTATTATATAGTATTATCTGATAAAAGGGCATCCTTGTTATTTTCTTTCAAATTCGGCCTGAGCAGCTCAGAGGTGCTGCCACCTCGTGGAGCCTTAGTAATCAAGGCTACTTCGTAGTAAGATCAGCAACGAGAGTGCTTCTATCTAGCGGACTTGTTAAAACCAACACGTGCGACTAAGAGGACGCGCTTCATTGGAAGGCTATGAATTGTCCTACCAAACACTGTAAAAAAGTTGGTGTTCTGTTGAAGAAAGAGTGATAGATATGCCAGGGCGTGTGCACTATGAATTGTATAATTTGTATTTATTATTTTTAACAGATATTTTTATTTGATGCCACGACTATTCAACCTTACGTGCTAGCACTATAATGGTATGGAAGGAGACCCGATAAGTCCAAATACCATCTGTAACAAATGGCTATAGTTGAGTTGGTGTATACTCCGTTATTTTCCCCGCAGGCTGCACCGTGGCTAACAAAACGTATAAGAACGGAGAAACGTTTCCTTCTCCCGTCGACCCTTGCGCCACGTGCACGTGCAGGGTAAGTGTCAGTGTCGCCATCTAGCTGATTCCCTCGACGTTATCAAGACACGCATGTAACTGTGCAACAAAATAGCCATCAGGTATTTCATATAATCTGCCGAATGGTTCATTGTCTGGAACGAAACACACATTCTGTGTTATTATTAGTATAGTTATTATTGTTTTTATTACAAGACCATTGTTCGTATGGAAGCATACGTTGATTTGTTATACCGTGTAATTAAACAAAGGATGTGTTGACCCAATTAACGAACCGTAATGTTTAATTATTCCTAAAGTTAATTAAATAATTGAACATGGCTTTACGGTAAACACAGTACTACAGATATGTGTCTGTATTACTGAGTTTACCGTAAAGCCAAGTTCAACTATTGAATTAACTTTAGGACTAATTAAACACTATGGTTCGTTACAATTGTTACAATCACGGTCTCCCAGTAACAACTAAGTTTAAGAAGCCAGTCGAGACAAGAAGGTCACGTCACTTTCGCCGGCAGGAACAAGTGACAACGTTCGAAATATCCCATACTCAGGTTTCACTGAAATCGTTCACCGTATTGACATTTCGTTCTCCTCGCTGCCAGGAGGGGTCGCTGCTGTGCCAAAAGGAAGCGTGTCCGGTGCTGAACTGTCCGGAGCGCTACGTCGACGCCGCTGACCAGTGCTGTCCGGTCTGTCGCGGCTCGCGCAAGGTGTTCGACCTGCGCATGCGCGCGTGTCTCTTCAACAACCGGGTCTACGACAACAACACGTCCATCGCCCCGGACAAATGCACCACGTGTGCGTGTCTAGTGAGTAGTGGATGGTGTAACGTGTCCTACAATACGGTCGGTTCACAGAAACGTTCCCAGTTCTAGGGTATTGGTTCGTTGTTTAAAGTTTGGAAGAAACGTTGGAGATGCGTTTTTTATAATGACGTCATAATTTTATAATGACGTCATATAATTGGCAGAAGATTGTGCGTAACTATTTGCAAACTTCTGGTGCCCGCGAAACGTTACGAAGTATAACCGGAAGTGACTGTTGGCACCGTAACTTGACTTACGCACTAACTTGTGTTTATTGCATAATAACATTATATCATGTAGTTTGCGTACTAAGACTGGCCTCTGTTGTTATTAGTCCATCGCCATCCGTACATATCAGTGTTCCTGTCCTTGTTGACCGTGGCACGTGGAGTAGGCCTAGTAGCACCGTCGCAGGTTGGAACTTGTAGACGCCGCCATTTTTATTAACAGTTCCTATTAACGTGTTTTTTTTAAATTAAATTCCAATCTCCTCTCTCAATTCTTTCATTTTCCTTTTATCATCGCACTTTAAACTACACATTCTTCTGACCCAGTTGTTTTCTGCTGCCTCTAACTTCTCCTCAGGACAAAATCCCCTCCGAACAAAATCTCCTTATTAATGTTTCAATTAGGACAATGTATTGTGTAAAAACATTGAAGAATCAATCAGACAAAACCCTAGCCCTAACGCCAACACCTAACCCGAACCCCAACACTTACCGTAACCCCAATATCTAACCCCAACACCTATCCGTAACCCCAACACCTAACCCGAACCCCAACACTTACCGTAACCCCAAAATCTAACCCTAACACCTAACCCTAAGTGATTTAAGGGGATTTTGTTCGGAGGGGATTTTGAGTCAGGCGATTCTGTCCGGTTACCCTCTGTCAGTGCCAATGTAACCGACCCATATATACACGCTTCTACAAGACCGGCTTCCAGTACTCTTCCTTTCGTTCGTTTCTTCAGCTTTCTGTCCCACATCATACAGTGTCTAGTCAGTCACCATTACTGTCGTCTGCGTGTCGTGACGATGTTCATGGCCTATTTACTAGGACGGCACAATGCACTGTGAACGGGAAGTCTGTGGTCGTCTCGAGTGCGCACCGGAAGACCTCATTCACAAGTCGCGCTGGTGCTGCGCGCGCTGCAAGAAGCGGAAGCGGCAGTGCAAGTTTGGCGGCGCCAAGTACGCGGTAAGTTTCTCACTACATTGGACAGGGGTGGAACAGGCAGAGCTTTGTGGAAGAAACGTCTACGGCCAGAATATAAACATTCGAGCAAAAGACACAGCAACACTGCAACAGAAATCACAAGGCTCACAATAGCGCTATATAAACTGTATTGTACAACAATACCATTTCAACGTTGATGTATTCAAGTATCACACGGAAAAGTTCCGTTTGGCGTAAGTTAGTTTTGCTAGTTAAAAGTTGTAATTATGCTTATCGTAGTAAAATTCACTTTTTATACCTTTTATGACAATCAATGCATATGCCTTATATTCTTTTATATACTTGGAATGTTACCTAACGTCATCCGTTTAGTGCAGGTTTGCTTTGCTTTTGGTATGCAATATAAACAAAGTTAACCGAGTTATTTATAAGCTGCTTCGTTATTTCGCAATGTTCAGTCGATTTATGAAAGTGGACCAAGTTCTACGACAGTTGTACATGTTTGTGTTGATGTTGTTGTTGATAGCACGGTCTCGTCTGGCGGTCCGACGTGTGCACCAACTGTCACTGTGACAATGGCGTTGTCGGGTGTCACGTAGAACAATGCGGCAACAACGTCGAGTGTCCGAAGGTAATCAATAGAACACGTTGTTGCCAAGAACACGTTGTTGTTTAGTCGAGTGTCCGAAGGTAATCAATAGAACACGTTGTTGCCAAGAACACGTTGTTGTTTAGTCGAGTGTCCGAAGGTAATCAATAGAACACGTTGTTGCCAAGAACACGTTGTTGTTTAGTCGAATGTCCGAAGGTAATCAATAGAACACGTTGTTGCCAAGAACACGTTGTTGTTTAGTCGAGTGTCCGAAGGTAATCAATAGAACACGTTGTTGCCAAGAACACGTTGTTGTTTAGTCGAGTGTCCGAAGGTAATCAATAGAACACGTTGTTGCCAAGAACACGTTGTTGTTTAGTCGAGTGTCCGAAGGTAATCAATAGAACACGTTGTTGCCAAGAACACGTTGTTGTTTAGTCGAATGTCCGAAGGTAATCAATAGAACACGTTGTTGCCAAGAACACGTTGTTGTTTAGTCGAGTGTCCGAAGGTAATCAATAGAACACGTTGTTGCCAAGAACACGTTGTTGTTTAGTCGAATGTCCGAAGGTAATCAATAGAACACGTTGTTGCCAAGAACACGTTGTTGTTTAGTCGAGTGTCCGAAGGTAATCAATAGAACACGTTGTTGCCAAGAACACGTTGTTGTTTAGTCGAATGTCCGAAGGTAATCAATAGAACACGTTGTTGCCAAGAACACGTTGTTGTTTAGTCGAGTGTCCGAAGGTAATCAATAGAACACGTTGTTGCCAAGAACACGTTGTTGTTTAGTCGAATGTCCGAAGGTAATCAATAGAACACGTTGTTGCCAAGAACACGTTGTTGTTTAGTCGAGTGTCCGAAGGTAATCAATAGAACACGTTGTTGCCAAGAACACGTTGTTGTTTAGTCGAATGTCCGAAGGTAATCAATAGATTATTCTACGTCAAGAAGAACACGTTGTTGTTTAAAATACAAATGAAATCAAAAGCAAATGCGAGAAAATGTGTTGGAAATTAAATAACGCAGAGGTAAAGAAACATGGAGACTATCCTAGGTCCTGCATTACCCATGGTGTATGTGTGTGTGCGTGTGTGTGTTATTGTGCGTGCGCCTGTGCGTGTGCACGTCCGTTTCAC
Organism: Ridgeia piscesae; assembly: GCA_025642075.2. NCBI lineage: Eukaryota > Metazoa > Annelida > Polychaeta > Sabellida > Siboglinidae > Ridgeia > Ridgeia piscesae. The sequence goes on from JAODUO010000526.1 coordinate 188,114, forward strand.
TTGTGCTTCGCCGTATAACTGCACATAACTAATCGTATGCAAAACATTTCTCATTTCAGAACACAAAGTTAAAATACATGGATGGAAAATGTTGTCCGCAATGTGTCGACGGTACGTCACTTAGCCAGGAACCTGAATTATATTGCATTGTTTATTTCAAACAAGAAATAACTCGACATTGAAATCACATGCCTGTTTGACATAATCACCACTAATAGGAGCATAATTTTATCGGAAATGTAGCCATACATCTTACTGACGCAATAGCACTCCAATTTCTAGAAACATGATGCTATCATCCTGGCTACAACTTTGAACTTAAACAGTACCTTCTTCCCGTGTTAGATTTAAATTGTTTGTTCGCCAATAACCGAACAAAGACTAATGCAATAATGTCTCTTGCAGACGACGCTGTTTGCGCCGTGTTCGGAGACCCCCATTATCGCTCGTTCGACGGGCGAATTTTCAACTTTCAAGGCACTTGCAGCTACGTCCTGGCGGAAACGTGCATAGAGCGGAACTTCTCAGTGCGCGTGCGCAACGACGCCCGTCTGTCGAACGGCTTCGCGTGGACGAAGTCGGTGCGCGTGAACATAGGACGCGCGAAAATATACCTCTTGCAGAAACGACTCGTCAAAGTTAACAGGTGAACTGGATAAGGTGTATTACTGTCTTCAGAATGGTGCACAATTCACAAAGAACTCTAGTTGTAAGAAAGCGCTGGAATTTCGTCTTTGGCAAGTTATCGATGTATTGACGATAATAAAATAAATTCGCCCGACTATTTAAGTTAACGAACGCACTTTTATTGAAACAGCAATGGTTATTATTCAAGCGCTTTTCACTTTACATACACACGCACGCACCCACGCATGAACATATAAACCTATCATACATACATATCAACTCGCACGAACCAAACACACATTAATAGCACACAGACACCCACACAAGCACGCACGCAAGCACGTAGTATGCATGAGCACATACAAACAAACAAGCGCAAGCGCAAGCACGCACACAAACAAACAAACGTAAATTCGGTGCATAAACTGCATATTAGGCGGATGTGTCGTATACATTCGATGTCGTAGATCAATGTTGATATATTTCGATCCGTTTCGCAGGAAGCGAGTTCTGCTTCCGTTCGAGAGGAAGGGACTGTTCGTGCTGATGCAGGGCAGTCACTCCGTCATCCTGAAGACCACCTTTGGTGTGAAGATCATCTGGGATGGCGATAGTTACCTGGAGGTGATAGTGCCACCCGCATTCAAGAACAAAATGTGTGGCCTGTGTGGTAAGATTCACTGTGTCTGTTTGCTTTTTCAATAGTTCCAACAACAGTCCAGACTGTCAGAATGACAGACTTAATGATAGACAGGAAGTCATACACAAGATTGAGGATTATGTAATTATAGATAAACAGACACCAGGAATGACATACCTAAGAAATGGCGGAAAGAAAGAGATAAGGAATGACACAAAGATGGCCCCAAAGAATGAGAGAAAGACATACAAGGAGTAAGAGAAAGACATATATAAGGAATGACAGAGAGATATAAGGAGTAAGAGAAAGACATATATAAGGAATGACAGAGATATATAAGGAGTACTAGAAAGACATATATTAGGAATGGACAAAAGGAGTAACAGAAAGAGAGACATAGGGAATGGGGAAAAACAGACATAAGAAATGACAAAAGGACAGAAACAAGAAATGACAGACCTAAAGAGTGACAGAAAGGCTGACACAAAGAATGACAAAAAGACAAACACAAGTAACGGCTTCTGTCAGTTCACCGCTATCGTCGACGTTCCAGGCAACTACAACAACGATGAGAGCGATGACTTCCTCGGGCGAGACGGACGCTCCTACTTCGACTCGGAGGACTTCGGCCGGACGTGGCGCGTCGGTCCGCGCAGTCGCTGTCGCCGTAAGAAGACGGGTCGCCTGCCAGACTCGCCGTGCACGCGCAGCAAGTCTCGCCGTAGGAGGGCGCGGCAAGCGTGCCGGGTTCTCCACCAGAAGGCGTTCGCGCACTGCCACGATAAAGTCGACGTGGAACCGTACTATAGGTGGGTCTGCGTTTGTTGTTTCGTTTTAATGCGCTAAACGTTTTCATTCATTAGTTACACATGTTGACTGTTGCTAAAATGGATCACAATCCGCACCTTGCCAGTGGTTATTTGTCAATAAAAATGACGTGAGTAGTGAATGACGCAATGAATGCGACCAGTGTTACAAAAAATCTCAAACGTGGTTTTGGAGTATGGGCAAACCTGCGAAATTCGTTCGGTTGAATGAGCACCGTGTACTAACTTCATGTGTCGCGAAACTTTAACAAGTATAATTGTTATCGAAAACAGTAGTCTCTTTTGGCACCTTCACATAAACTAATGGACGTAATTGAGCATCAGGCTAATGTTGATATGTGTTACGAACATCATAATAATTAATGTTTATGTCATATTTATGCATTTTTGATGAAATAAAGTTATAAACTATCTATTCAAAAAATCAAAACCAGAAAAATAAAATGAGATGACAAAGAAATAAAGAAAAATGGTAATTTCTGTTTATTTTCGTGTGACATGTTTCAGTAAAAGTATAATTTTGAATATTTTAATAACATAGTATTATTTGATAAAAAGTGTATCATTATCTAATTTGTTATCTCAAAGTCTCGGCCTGAGCTTTTGTGAGAGGCTCACAATGGCTGCCACTCTACGGCAGCTGGGTAGATTGAACAAGATTGCTATTAACTCTAGATGGCAGGTGGAGAAGGAACCCCTTGGCTTATCGAGAGTCAACCTATCTATCTAAGTGTACCCCGCCCTTTTGAGGTATAGGTCGATTTTATTTTTAAACATATTAACACTACTAATAACTACAACATCAGCATATAATCTGTTACCTTAATTTAGTTCCCTTTGTGAAAAATTAATACTTTCTAATATCGAATCTACATTGCGTCTTTGCTCATGTAACTTCAGGTCGTCTAGTCATTTTATCTTACTTAACCGAGAAAACATATTTCTTTAGACACTTCAATCTGCTCTCCTCTCAATCTCCTGGTCTCTAGTGTTGTTAAACGATGTTATTTGAGATGCATCTCATAAGTAATATCCTTCGGTTCTCTCTTTCTACCATATATACGTCCTTCTCGCGATATGGCCTCCTTGCTTGGGTAACCGAGGCTATGGGGTTTGCCGTTGACAGGTCGTGTATCACGGACATGTGCGATTGTCCTCGGTGGAAGCGGTGTTCGTGCGAGTCTCTGACTGCCTACAGCCGACAGTGTCACAGGGTCGGCATCGACGTGCGTTGGCGACAGCTCGGCCACTGCTCCGGTACGTTTGTGCAAACTTCCCCTGTAGACCCTAAATCTGCAGGAAGTGGGAGTAGGGTCGCTTTGGGCTGTTTTAGGGCATAACATTTCCAGGGCATAGGATTTAAGTGTCAATGGGGAACGACTCCGTTGTAGTATGTGGTGTGAACGTTATGCTTGGGAGTGTGCGTGCGTATGTGCGTGCGTGCATGTAAAATAAAACTATGTAATGTGTCCATGCATACGTGCGTGCGTGTTCATGTGGTATTGTATGTGTGTGCGTGTATGTATGTATGTATGTATGTATGTATGTATGTATGTATGTATGTATGTATGTATGTATGTATGCATGCATGCAGTCATGCATGCATGCATGCATGTATGTGCATGCATTATTAAGATCTAGCGAAGTAAACGTTTCTCTCAATGTTCGCATTATTTCACAAACAATGACCTATGACCTCTGTGTGCAGACCCGTTGTGTGCAGAGGGCGCCGAGTGGACAGAATGTGCCAGCCCGTGTCCGGTCACGTGCAACAACTGGAACAAACCAAACATCTGTTCGAAGCCGTGCAGGCCAGGCTGCGCATGCGCGCCGGGACTAGTTCGCTTCCGGAAGGCATGCATTCCTCCGGAAGACTGCGAGAAGGCGAAGAGAGACCGGCGAAAGAAGCGACGGAAGAACCGCGGACGGACGAGAAGAATCTAGCGGAGCGTGCTGCACTCTAGCGGAGCGTGCTGCACTCTAGCGGAGCGTGCTGCAGCATTCGGACATCGTTGGCTTCGTTTCGAACACGGAAAACAACATTCTTAAACGTGCGCTCGACAAGGGTATTGTAGGCCTACATGGAAGAAAAGGTGATCTTTACCGATTGCTTGCAAATGAAGACATGTCGCATTGGGTGGGCACGTATGGCATTTCGAAAATCGGACTTTGAGACGCACAACATGCGACAATATCGTGTGGTCCATACTGAGGGAACGCCCAGGCCAGCCCGTGTCACGACTTCAGGGTCGCCTCTGTCATTGGCGTCCGCTGTAGCAGCCGACACACAAATTTACCGTGTATACTGCATCTTTGCAGATATATGCACATGTGCTTTATTTATCTGCCAATTGTCGTCTCAACTGTTACGCTATCTCGAGCGGTGACGTTATTCGCACGTCGTTATCTAAACGGATTACTTGCAGACAGTGGCGACACCAACGGGACTGCGACGACGCAAATGTGATGTTGAAACATTCGCGAATCACCGTTCGTTCATTAGGCTTTCGTCACGTGTCACGTGTCTACCCCAACAAGGTTCTCACGTAACATTCGGTCTCATTAGCAGAGTTCGTGATACGTGATATTGCTATAAAGTCACGTGATGTTTACCTCTAAGATGGCGTCACTGCACAATTAAAGTTGCATTCTGAGGTCGTAAATCTGTTAAATATAAATTTCCACTGAATCAATACCGTCATCATCTCCGTATAAATATCGGTTTATATTATATATCATTTTAAGAGAAAACGTCGCAAAAAGACGAAACATTATATCAGTGTGCAATGTGCTCTAAGTTAAACCTTTTATTCCGCTGTCCGGACATATTTTATTTAATAAAAATCAAACGCTAAAATGACTTACAGAGCAAAAAGTAATAATGTTATTTTCATAAAAACAGCTTACAATTAACTCAGAATGCAAGTTTGAATGTAATCACGATGCTGGCGCAACAACAAATGTCGGCGACATTGAACGAACGTCGTCTACCCTTCTTGTGGCTCGAAACATAGAAGAAAGCCAAGGCGTGGGCCAAGGTGACTATTTGCGTCTCGTCCGCCTGTACACAATATCTGACACTGCGTTAACTGTGCCGTAACGACAGCTAGATTCTACTGGAATAGTTATATTTATGGATTAACACAGTGTATGTGTTGACCGTTTAATACATGCTAGTTAAATGTTTATTTCGGTAATAGTGTTAACTGTATTTATTTAAATATTGTAATAACGCATGCACTGTATCGTCCATTAAACGTGGACGTCAACCGACATGTGAAGTTGCAGCTAGGAATGTTACATAATATCATGTTAGATCACATGTTACGTCATATATCTGTTACATACGTTATATCGTCGGCAAGTAATTTATTAATTGCTGTAGCACGCAGGAACTATTAGATTATTCAATGTGAACCACGGCCGTCTGATATCACCGGTCACCGTGTGGTTGATGAATTGTATTATCTTATTTGTGATGCGGTGTGTAAGGGCGTTTTTTTAACGGTTTGTAAATATAGTTTATTTACATATGTATCTCTGCCACTGGTTGTCATTAAACATATTTGTATATAGATTAATTTACGCATTAGCGCTACATTCATATAATTTATACACATAAATCGGTTTTCCGAAGTAGTAAGAGTGTAGCTGTCGTTATGACAGAATACACAAAGCAAGTTACTTATAACGAATAAATTGATAGACATACAAACTGCGCGGTTCTGGCCTGTGCTGCGCATACCAACATTAACAACTGACCAATTTACATCAGTCAAACTTCACACGCGAACCCTAAAACCGTTCTCCCTCTAGGTGCCACTTCTGTCCCAGGCGTCGGCAATGACGGCCCTCCACACCGCACGGTCGTTGGTTGTTCTTAGGAGTTCCGTTGCGCTCGTCCACACCATGTAGACTACATATTGTTTATATTCACTGCTACCCTCTGGATATTTCCCTTCAATCTTTATAGCTACTACTACAAGTCTTTTATTATTCATAACCATTATATATGTATATATATATATATATATATATATATATATATATATATATATATATATATATATATATATATATATATAGTATACCCGTGTCAAATCACAATATACCATATGACATGGTTACCATCACGAAATAAAGTTGTTACTACTACTACTACTACTACTACTACTACTACTACGGCTGCTGCTGCTACCACTACTACTACTACTACTACTACTACTACTACTACTACTACTACTACTACTACTACTCTCTACTACTACTACTACTACTACTACTACTACTACTACTACTACTACTACTACTACTACTACTACTACTACTACTACTACTACTACTACTACTAGCTACTACTACTACTACTACTACTACTACTACTACTACTACTACTACTACTACTACTACTACTACTACTACTACTGCTCTGCTGACTACTACTACTACAACTACTACTACTACTACTACTACTACTACTACTACTACTAGGTACATCATATTAAAACACACATACTTGAAAATAACACAAATCAAGTAAATAATAAGTCGCATGGTACGAATGATATACAGTGAAGAAATACGTTTTGAATAGGAGTAGACTTGAAGTTAAACACAAAATTCTCACAGTACTATACTAATATTACTCGCTACTGCGTACAATGATATACAGTGTACAGACACATACTTTGACTAGGACTATACTCTGACAGTTAAATACTTTCTAAGCTACTATTACTACTACTACTACTACTACTACTACTACTACTACTACTACTACTACTACTACTACTACTACTACTACTACTACTACTACTGTTGTAGCGCTTACATTTTTCCGGCGTTAGAAACGTTCCGGTTGACGTTTCTGCGCAAGCGCGATATATGTAAAATCATCAATGTGCCGCGAAAAAACAAAGCATTTATGGCATAAATATTACGGGTTGTTCGTTAGGATGTATATAAGCTCTCAGCAAAGTTATTTGTCGCAAATTAACACAAGGCAAACAAGTTTTGAGGCATATTTTGATAGCAAGCGTAAATCACGTGACTCTAGTGCGCCATAGTCCGTGACAGTGATTTATAAAAAACGTAATATTTTATTGCATTGAACGACATTTTAAGAAACTTTTCACAGTAATCATCACAGGAAAGTTAACGAACAGCTCGTGGCATTTATACCGAAAACGCTTTGTTGTTTCGCTTTACATTTATTGCGCATGCGCAGAAACGTCAACCGGAACGTTTTTAACGACCGGAAAAATGTAAGCGCGACACCGTTACAAACCTCGTAGTCAAAGAGGGATTCTGAGAAAACGTAGAGGCTTCTTACACTGGATCTCAGATGAATGAAGACAATTGAAACACTATTTCGCGTCAGTACAAGTTAGGTAAAACATGTCTAAATCGTCACCGATCCTTGGATAACAAGACTATGAACAACCGACTTACACCTATTTAACGAGGAATTTAATTCGATATACTCTCGGTAGAAACAACCTACACCAGTACATTAATTTTACGTGAAGTTTTTCAGTAAACAAAAGGAAAACCGTTTCTTGTTGTTTTTCCAAATTTTTGTAACACACGCCCCAGTTTGCATACGTTACCGTATGAGCCATCGAAGGATGAAGTGTGTGTGTGTGTGTGTGTGTGTGTGTGTGTGTGTGTGTGTGTGTGTGTGTGTGTGTGTGTGTGTGTGTGTGTGTGTGTGTGTGTGTGTGTGTGTGTGTGTGTGTGTGTGTGTGTGTGTGTGTGTGTGTGTGTGTGTGTGTGTGTGTGTGTGTGTGTGTGTGTGTGTGTGTGTGTGTGTGTGTGTGTGTGTGTGTGTGTGTGTGTGTGTGTGTGTGTGTGTGTGTGTGTGTGTGTGTGTGTGTGTGTGTGTGTGTGTGTGTGTGTGTGTGTGTGTGTGTGTGTGTGTGTGTGTGTGTGTGTGTGTGTGTGTGTGTGTGTGTGTGTGTGTGTGTGTGTGTGTGTGTGTGTGTGTGTGTGTGTGTGTGTGTGTGTGTGTGTGTGTGTGTGTGTGTGTGTGTATGTGTGTGTGTGTATGTGTGTGTGTGTGTGTGTATGTGTGTGTGTATGTGTGTGTTTGTTGGTGTATACGTGTGTATGTTTGTTTGTTTGTGGTGTGTGTGTGTGTGTGTGTTTGTTTGTGTGAGTATGTATGTGGTGTGTGTCTGTGTATGTAACAACATTATCAGCAAAGGCTAAGCCAGAAAAAGATCCCGCGCATTATTTTGAGCTTAACGTATATGCAAACTGGGAAGTAATGGCTACATCAATATTTTATTGATAATATCCAGTAGTAGAGTTACTAAGGATTATATGTGAATTACAACACTATTTCAGCATGACACCAAATGATTGCAGACAAGTACTACTAAGACTCCGTCTTTTATTTTTATAATAAAGAAGCACTTTTGTGGTCAGGAGTTCAACAAAGCGTACGACAGAATGCTTGAACGCTCCAAGTGGCGACATCATTTTGTGATCAATTGACGAAGTTGTTGCAAGGCAACATGTCACGGGGTGCACAGGGCAGTTGTGCAGTTAGATAGTTATTAGGATCGGCAAGCCAGTTGGTAAATGGTAGTGAATTTACCGAACACGCATCTTTCAATTTACATTTATTTTACTAACGATAATTACGATGGTTAAGATACAAAGAATTTTATATCGTCGTATTCTCTTATTTATTACCTTATTCTGATTAAAAACGACAACGCGTGGCGCTTTAACTGATTTTTAACAGATTTTTGCATGAATATACACAGCTAGTGGCTGGCATGTTGAGTTTTATGGTCATTCGTGTGATGTCAACTACAATGATTTCACCGCTTTCAAGAGTAGTTCCTTTCTAAACCTCCTCGGAGTATGTTGCGATCGGACAGTGGTGGCAATGGCAATGGAATAAAGTCGTACTTCACTAGCTGGCGCGGGCGACCAGCTTGGCGGGTGGGAGGGGCCGGGGAAGATTCGTCCGCGGGATGAAATGCGGAGGCTTAGAAACGATGGTGGGATAAGATCGGGCGACGGGAAAGGGAGACTTGGGCGGGACAGGAGTCATGTCTCGCACGTCGTAGATGCTGACCCTGCCTAGCGGGTAGTCGGTGGGCATGCGCAGCTGGTCAAAGAGACGCTGTGCCATTCTCTGGGTCTGGTTGAACTCGAGCTCGAGGAAGTGGGGCATGTTGACGTAGTCGGCCGGCAGGCGACGCACATTTTCCCCGATGATGCCGTCATTTACCACCGCGCTCTGGCGACAGAGTCACATGGAAAAGAGACACACATGGA
>JAODUO010000526.1:215000-222500 GCA_025642075.2 Ridgeia piscesae
GTTGTGTGGACACATATAACACTTTCAAAGGAAGTTTTTATTGTGGCCATTACGCCTGTATGCGAAACAATACGTATTTCGTTTCGAGTTGTTGGGGACCGGATCATGAATACAAATGACAAGAAATAGCATGAAAGCGATACGGCTGCAGACGAGACTTGAGTGTCTTACACCACAACTCTGCCGTGATTTGATACTACTGCGTGTACTTGCTGTGTTTACGGACCTCGATGTCCCGCGGGTCGTCGGGAATAATGACTGGCGAGGAGGGTGGAGGTTCGTTACCCAGACGTGTCACTGGAGATCCGCAGACTGAAGAAAGGAACACAACATGGACAGAAATGTACCAAAAGATAATGCAGCTTGCAAAAAAGGAACCTGAACAATCAACGCAAGGTAGGGGTATTGAGAAGGAAACGTGGTGGTGGGATGAGAAGGTGCAGGACGCGGTGGAAGAGAAAGGACAGGAATGACAGACATCAAGAGATGACAAAGATCGGGGAAGACAAGGAAGCACATGAAGAAAGCAAGTGGGCAGTTGCAGCAGCAGAGGATAAGGCGTACTACCAGTTGTATGAGGAACTGAAAGGGAAAGATAAGACGGAACAGAAAGGATACACGGGATGGCTAACACCAGGCCGTGGTGATCAGCGGACATGACATAGGAAGAGTAACAAAGGACAAGACAAAGATAGGACATTGTTTACCCAAGATGAAGAGATACGAACGAGATGGAAGAATTACTTTCAAGAACTCTTATATGTCAAGAATGAAAGTCATGAACTGGCAGGAACTCGGGCAGTGTAGTGTTCAATTGAAATCTAACCCGAGGAGATGATACATGACTGACAATAAAAAGATGGATTCCAACAGGGAAATCAACAGCAAAATCACTGTTCTGCCTCAGGATGGAGCAAGAGAAACGTACGTAGGGAGTTCAGAAAAGGAGGTGATCTGGTATAGCCTCCGAAAGAATAGCATACTAGAATACCACATTAACATCATAAAGAAAGGACATGTATGAAGAGTGTACAGCAAGATTATGAAAAATGCTGGCAAAACAGAAGAAGTCAAAGTTGTAATCTTCACCAGGAGGCATGCCTTAGTCCTTTCGTTTTATCATCATCCTGGACGTGATTACTGAGGAGATCAAGATACAAGATACAAGATACAAGAAGCTTTATTTAACGTCGGTTTACATGTGAATTGATAACATTAGCTCATCTGAGCTATTTTCCGACAAACAAGTGTAAAGCAACGAGACATAAAACATTAAAAAAAAACATACAGAGTATTTAAAATGACAGCAATAAAACATATAAAACACGTGTAATGAGTACAAAATAAATAATACATGCATGTATAATAATAATATGTTTTTTTGTTTTGTTTTTTCACTTTGGGCAATCATAGCGATTGAAAATGGTACATAAAACATGCAAAGTATATTAGTTAAAATACAGTAAAATAATATGTAATTTAAGACATTAGCATACGTATAAGTTAAAATGTAGAGAATATATGATATGTATATATAAAACTAATTTAAATAATTTAAGACATTAAAACATATTTCTGTGATTATTTGACTAAACTTATTAAATAAAAAATACTTTAAAACATTAAAATAAATAGACTAAATTAAGGCTTTACAATATTTTACACATATCCATATTGCATGTATATATATATATTCATAATATTGGCATAGCGACAAACCTGTTAGCTGTTAGCTGTTTACCTGCATATAGAACAATTGCATGATGGGCCATCCCAATTCCGGATCAGTCTGCGAAACTCGCCGTAGTTTACTATTTTTCGCATTTCATTTGGCAGGCTGTTCCAGATCCGGGGCCCATCATGAACAAATGATTTAAGTCCATATTTAGACGTGTTTGCCTTAGGGACAACTGCAGTGTTATCCTTTCGCATGGAATACTGGGAACATTTTAGCATGATGAGATTTTGAATAAAAGTTGGAGCAATATTATTTACAATTTTGAATACTTCGCATGCCATTTCTTTTATCCTTTTAACGTGGAGGTGTTCGGTGTTAGCGGTCTTTAAAAGGTCATGATGCGTGGATGAATAATCATTGTAAATAAATCGAAGTGCTCTCTCCTGAATTTTTTCAAGTTTTTTGGTGCTAGATTGGCTACAAAAATGCCAGATCAAAGGACAGTAGTTGAAGTTTGATGTTATGAATGATTTGAAAATTGCAAGTTTCCCTTGTCGAGTAAGGAGATGACCGAGACGTTTTAAGACCGCTAACTGTCTAGCTGCCTTTTTGCAGATGTTAGCGATATGTGTGTTAAAAGTTAACGAATGATCAATCTCAATGCCGAGAAGGACAACAGAGTTTTCACAGTGAATGGTAGTGTTTTCAAAAGTAAAATTTGTTATGTCCCTTGTTCCCCTCTTGCCGAAGCTAATTGCTTGGAATTTGGATGGGTTAGCCTTCATCTGGTTGATATTGAACCATTGTAATGTAGAAGTACAATCTTGTTGCAAGGTGTGAATGAGAGTGTCAGAATTTGAGTGAGCATAAGACAGGGTGTTATCATCAGCATAATTGTAGAGAGAGGACTTATCCAAAAAGTGAAAAATATCATTAATAAAAACATTGAAAAGAAGAGGGCCAAGAATAGAGCCTTGGGGTACACCTCTGACGATGTCAGCCCACTCACTGTAGTGAGGTCCTAATTTCACTCGCTGTTTCCTGTTGCTGAGATAATTACTAACTAAACTGCATGATTTATCAGAAAGGCCATAAGCACTGAGTTTACCTAAGAGCAGGCTGTGAGGGAGGCAATCAAAGGCCTTTGTCAAGTCCATGAGAATAGCTGCGACATACTTATGGCTGTCAAGTGCCTTGCGCCAATCCTCTACTACAAGGAGCAGACGCCCAGCTGTGTTATTAGCGGATGATCTGGTGTTGAGCTGTCCAGACGGAGGCAGGGTAAGAGAGAGACTGGACACATGGAGAGAAAGAATGGAGAGATGTGGAGTAACCTACGAAAACGGAACATCTTCCACCAATAGGGCACACAGAACTGGTGAATGAGTAAAAAGTATTGGTCTCCGAATTGTACAGACTTTTAATATTTTGACTCTGCCGTAGGCATGGAGGGCGTGGAATCGGAAGTGTTCATTAGACCCACACGTATATGTAACACAATCAATGGTACAAGTTGTCAAAACAGAAATATATACAGTTCAGCAATGATATAATGTGTGAAATAATACTGCATATAATGTAGCATTAAACAATCAGTTAGCAATATCCAGATCATTGCTTATTAACAACGAACCGTTATTAATAATCAATCAGAGATGTGAGTGACTGCTTATAAGACCACTGTTGGTCGCTATCGTAGACCCCATCCCACTTATTAATTGACAATAAAGTAATTTAGGCTCTCTTAAAGAAAGTTGAGAACAATAGCCCTTGGTTTGTTGACCTGGAGTTAGAGGTAAACGAGTGCCCAGACGGTGTGGTTGTAGTTTTAAATAAACAGGTAACATAGCCCTAATATTTTAGCGTCTAGCATACAGCAGCTCGCAATAGGATCTTACTTTATCAGCGTTCCGCAAACCTTTTAATGTAGGGGTAAATTAATTTTCCGGTTATCTCTCTGCGGGCCAAAATTCGCCAGAACCGTTCATGATTATGTCAACGAACGCTATTGTGTGACACAGCATGATTTGGGGTTGCTTTTGCCAACTGTCAGCGTGGGTCAGCGGGAAATCGTCCACGGGCCAAATCCGGTCCGAGAGCCATGGTTTGCGGAACGTTGCTCTTGACCGTTCACAGTTGGAGTGACCTACGTGTTTCTTCCGCCTCATCTTTATTGGAACTTTCGAATGAGGTGAATGCTAAGACTGACTTCATATGTTCTCCGTCATTCTCCCGCTCCACCTTCTCCTCCATGTGCTCTTCTTCCCCTTCCTCCTTCTCCTCCCTGTGCTCTTCATGGTTGCTGGTGTCCGATGGTGCTGGCGACGTCTTTCCGGCTTCAGCCTTGGTGGGCGGAGAAGCACCTTCGGCTGTCAGCCCCGGGTCTGAAGCAGACGTGAAAGGACGAGATCATAACAGAAACTCAGTGACACATGGTCAAGTGCACATTCGTCGTCCGTCCGTCCGTCCGTCCGTCCGTCCGTCCGTCCGTCCGTCCGTCCGTCCGTCCGTCCGTCCGTCCGTCCGTCCGTCCGTCCGTCCGTCCGTCCGTCCGTCCGTCCGTCCGTCCGTCCGTCCGTCCGTCCGTCCGTCCGTCCGTCCGTCCGTCCGTCCGTCCGTCAGTCCGTCCGTCCGTCTGTCCGTCCGTCCGTCCGTCCGTCCGTCCGTCCGTCCGTCCGTCCGTCCGTCCGTCCGTCCGTCCGTCCGTCGTCCGTCCGTCCGTCCGTCCGTCCGTCCGTCCGTCCGTCCGTCCGTCCGTCCGTCCGTCCGTCCGTCCGTCCGTCCGTCCGTCCGTCCGTCCGTCCGTCCGTCCGTCCGTCCGTCCGTCCGTCCGTCCGTCCGTCCGTCCGTCTCCGTCCGTCCGTCCGTCCGTCCGTCCGTCCGTCCGTCCGTCCGTCCGTCCGTCCGTCCGTCCGTCCGTCCGTCCGTCCGTCCGTCTGCTGTTCTCTACATCTCTCTGCTGCTCTACTCTGCTGCTGCTCACTATAGCTGTGTGCATGCTACTACTACTGCTACTCTCTACTACTAGCTCTCTACTACTACTACATGTACTACTACTACACTCTCTACTACTACTACTACTACTGCTACTCTCTCTCTACTACTCTACTGCTAACTACATACTACTACATACACTGTACTACTACTACTACTACTCTACTCTACTCTCTACTACTCTCTCTCTCTACTACTCTACTACTACTACTGAGTACCTACTACTACCTACTACTACTACTACTCTACTGCTACTGCTACTGCTACTGCTCTGCTACTACTACTCTACTACTACTACTACTACTGCTACTCCATACTAACTACTACTACTGCTCTCCTACTCATGTGTCTCTACTACTCTACTACTACTCTACTCTCTACTCTCTACTGCTACTACTACTACTGTTCTACTACTACTACACATGTGTACTACTCCTAACTACTACTACTACTCTACTACTTCTACTGACTACTACTACTACTGCTCTACTACTACTACTACTACTACTACTACTACTACTACTGCTACTGCTACTGCTACTGCTACTACTACTACTACTACTACTACTACTACTACTACTACTACTACTACTACTACTACTACTACTACTACTACTACTACTACTACATGTGTACTACTACTACTGCTGCTGATTTAGTTTGCTGTTGCTGACGATATGCGTATTACTGGTTACACTGATAACAATGCGAACCACAATCTCTGTTCTCTATCTCCTGTAGTATACCACACCCGACCAATACCGGCCTCACTACCTCCTCCCGCCACGTCCTGCCACTCCCTGCCCTACAACCCACACGTACTGCTGCGTCTATTGACATCGACAGAGGCGAGCTTCTCCAGGGCGGCCAGCTCCCCGAGTCGACAACGTTCCTTCTCCAACAATGCCGCTTCCTGCAACCAAACGTTTCCCATTAAAGTAAGGCAGTCCGCTCCCGGTTATCCATTAATGAATTAATTAATATAACGTTAACATTAATATAACATTGTCATAAATGTATTATTGACTTCGTACTTCCCCCAAATTGTATTTACTAAGCAGTTAATAACGTCGGCTATTCAAATGATAAACAGGCACTAAAATGTCTGGTTTTAGTCGAAATAGACATGGACTATACGAACAGGAAGTGTCTCTGGTGTCTGCGGCTGCGCATTACCCACCAGTTGCTCGGCGAGTTTCGCCTTGGCGTGTGTCATTGTTTTGATTCGGTCCATGTCGCTCAGATGAAGTCGTCGTAAGGTCTCGGTCGACATCTGGAGAGACTCGGCGTACTACGACATAGGAGGGAGATCATGTGTACAGTTGTCATCGTAGTTCGTTAGAATGCTTCACAATCACAGTTACACTGTACTTACTTAACAACATTGCAAACTGCGCAAATATAGTATTGATTTATTTTTCGTCACGTCAGACGCTAAACACGCCAGAAGTGGTTGGGATATGTACTTTTCTTATTGTGTAGAATGTAAATGGAATGTGGAGAATACATCACACCCGGTCACGTGACTTCAAGGAAACTGCATTCATGTCGTACTGTTTCAGTTGATACATGCGCTGTTCATAGAACGTCAGCCTCTTTTTGCGCTCGTTGGAGCTTGAACTCTCCCGGATCGGAGGGGGGAAGCTTGCGGCAGTCAGCCTTCTTGATAACGACATAAATGTCATCATTAACAACTTTAACGAAATAAGGCGCAAAACTGATTATGAGATGCTGGGTTGACAATGGAAGTGGATCGTCGACCTTTGTGACGAAAGGAGACACCAGAAGAAGACATAACCGTGCAGACCGGAGTCAGAGAAGCAGTATTGCAACGACAACAGAAGACTACGAAAGAAATTAAATTAGTCAAAATACAGTGAACTGAGGACCGTGTGCCGGTATTAAGAAAAAGACTGACTATGGGTAACAGCAAGCAAGCCGTCACCACACTGAAGATCTGTGGACGGCTGGACGGCCAAACTCTAGTGAGTCTAGCATTAGACCGTCGCGGCTGCTCCGACCTCAGAAGTCTCGGGATGAACTGAACTGAGCAGTTCTTGCTCTTCTATTCGTATTACATGTTTAGTTGAATGTTAGGATTTTGCCATAGTGGTGCAACATTTCGTGTTTCATGTCAAATGAAATGCTAGGGTCTCATATGAGATTAAGAGAGTATCTCCCTGATATTATCTTAGTTTCATGATTATATTCTGGACATTCTTTCGTTGCGTTTCTCTATCGTATTCTATATTATTTCTGTAATGCTTTAGTTGCTCTTTAGTATGTGTCAAATGATACGAGTCGCGATTGAACTTAAATGATTCTTGATATCACAGATAATAAGTAACGAGTGGAACATGGTTAATAAGTAGATATTATGAAAGTTACAAGTTTCTATAAGATGCTGATGTAGCTAGCTTTGGAATTGCTTATATTTTAACATATAGCGATGACCTTACCGTAATTGCGATTACTATAATGTATAAATTGTTAATTACAAGAACGTGTCAAACTTGCGAGGTTATAATGAAGACGTTAATATATTAAACCCGGTTGGAACACTCATAAGACACCGTTACGTCATGCAATCAGTCACATACATCTAGGGATGCTGAAACTCACCTGTTTCTGGTGTACGATTTGCTCTGTTTTTCTCTGCAGCTGGTCTTCCTTCTTGTCGCAAGCACTTGCTATGAAGCGGAACTGCCTCAGTGTCATTCGCATGCCTACAACATGTGAACAATTACCTTTTATTATGCCACATAATTCATATTTGTGCAGCAGTGTGTAGCCGTGTTCATTAATACTTGAAAGATAACATTTGGACA